>PVJC01031967.1:0-20224 GCA_004026665.1 Murina feae | reverse complement strand
CCCCCCCCCCCCCCCCGAGTGCACAAATTTTTGTGCACCAGGCCTCTAGTATATAGATAAACTCATATTTTTAAAAAATGATCTCAAGCCAACAACCTGACTTTATACCTCAAGAAACTAGAAGAAAAAGAACAAACTAAACCCAAAGCTGTTAGAAGTAAGAAAATAATAAAAATTGGCTTGGCCAGGTGATTCAGTTTGTTGGAGTGTCATCCCATACACTAAAATGTTGGGGCACATATGGGAGGCAGCTGATTGATGTTATTCTCTCACATCAATTCTCTCTCTCTCTCTCTCTCTCTCTCTCTCTCTCTCTCTCTCTCTCCTCTCTCTCTCAAATCAATAAAACATGTCCTTAGATAAGGATAATGTGTTTCAATTAAGAAAATAACAAAAATTGTAATGGAGAATAGGGGAAAAAAGAAAATTAGTAAAATCAAAAGTTGTTTCTTTGAGAATATCAAAATTCACAAATCTTTATCTATATATACTAAGAAAAAAGAGAGACTACTCAAATTACTAAAATTAAAAATGAAAGTAGGGATATTACTCTTGATTTTACAGAAAAAAAATATGAGAGTACGTTGAGTAAAGATATGACAACTATTCCAAGAGTTTGTTTCCTTCACATTATCCAATTTTTAGCATACAAAAACTCAGAACTTATTTATAAGAAAGTAGAAAATCTGAATAGACCTATAACTAGTAAAAAGATGGAATCCATAATCACAACCTTCCAATAGAGATAATTGCAGGACCAGATGGCTTCACTAGTGAGTTCTACTGAATATTAAACACATATTCTCTTCAAACTCTTCCAAAAAATTAAAGAGGAGGAAATACTCATAAACTCATTTTATGATGCAAGCATTGCCCTAATACCAAAGCTAGATAAAGCCACTATAAGAAATCGAAATTATAGTATAATATCTTTTCTGAATATTGATACAAAGATTTTCAACATAATATTAACAATCCAAATTCAGTACATATTAAAGGAATTACACACCATGATCATGTGGGATTTATTTCCAAATACAAGGATGGATCAACAGGTGAAAATCAATCATATTAATAGAATAAGAAAAAATAATAATAATCTCAACCTATAAAAATATCATTAGATAAAACTCAAGATTCTTTCATAATAAAAATACTCAATAAACTAAAAATGGAAATATAACCTGATAGAACCCATGTATAAAAAAAGCCCATAGCTAACATCATTATAAAAGACTGAAAATTTCCCCCTAATATCAGGAAAAGGCAAGGATTCTCCCTTTTTGCCACTTCTATTCAATATGGCATTGGAAGTACTACCCAGAGTAATTAGGCAAGAAAACAAAATTGAAAATCTCCACTATGGAAAGAAAGACATATAATCATCTCTGTGCACACATGGCATGATCTTATATATAGAAAAGCTTAAAGATTCCACACACAAAACCAACTATTCAAACTAAAAAACAAATTCAACAAAGTTTCAGGATATAAAATTAACACTTAAAAATCAGTTGCATTTCTACACCATTAACAATGAACAATTTAAAAAGGAAATTAAGAAAACAAATACATTTACAATAGCATCAAAGGGAATAAAATACTCAAGAAAGCATAAGAACTGTTCAATGAAAACAAAATATTTTTGAAAAAAGTTAAGGAAGGCATCAATAAATACAAAAAGATTCTGTATTGGTTTGAAAGACTTAATATTGTAAAGATGGCAACAATACTCAAAGTGATTTCTATAGACTGAATTGTGCTCCCTAGCACACCCCAATTCATGTTGAAGCTCAAACCGCAATGTGACTATATTTGGAGATAAGGCCTATATATATCTAATCTAATAAAAGAGAAACATGCAAATTGATCACACCTCCGTTATGCTCCAAGCCATGCCCACCAGCCAATCAGAGCGACTATATGCAAATTAACCCAACCAAGACAGCCACTGGAAGCCACGAGCTACAGAAACCAGGGGGCTAGTTGCCTCAGCAATGGAGGAAGCCAAGCTTCCTGCCTGTCCAGGCCTGCTGTGGCCTCCACTCAAGGCAACAAAGTTTCAGTTATAGAAGATAAATAAACCACAGATACCTGCTTCCAGCCAGCCTGCTGGGAGCTTGGGTCACTGGGGGTATTGGCCAGCCTGCAAACAGCCATTAGCAACCTCACCCAGGCTGGCCAGGCACCCCAGGGGGGACCTCCACCCAGAAGGAGCTGTGGCCAGCCTGAAAACAGTCACAGTCCCTCACCCAAGCTGGCCAGGCACCTGGCCTCTAGTGTGTAATATATATATATATATATATATATATATATATATATATATATATATATATATATATATATATATATCCCCATCCTTCCAGATGCTAGCTATGATGCACACTGACCACCAGAAGGTAGATGCTCAAAGCAGGAGCTGGCCATTTAAAAATAAACGGGCACCACGAACCTGGCTCCAACAACCAACGCTCAGCTTCCCCCAAGTGGGACACAGGTGCTGCCACACCAGAGTGACACTTCACCAAATCATAGCCAACGCTGCCAAGACTCCATGGCACAAAATGCAGCCCATAGCCCAGCCCAGCCCAGAAACAGTCACTGTGGGCACTGGGTAATGACTAAGGTGACCAGATGTCCCACTTTTGGAGGGACAGTCCCGATTTTTAACAATTTGTCCCGTGTCCCGCAGTGTTTTAAAAAAAAAAGTTCTGATTTTTAGAAAGAGATGTATGTACTACTCTTTGTAACATTTCAAGTAATAAAAAAGAACACTCCCCGTCCCCCGCCCCCGGTCAATGGTGTCCCACTTTACCAATATTAAAATCTGGTCACCTTAGTAATGACGTCATGTAGCAATGCCTGGCTTCCTTTCCCTAGTGACAAGCCTCATTGGCAGTTTCTTCATCTCAGGAACACAACTTACTTTATAGCCAGATGCAAACATTTTATACTTTAACCAAATGTTTGTGAAGCATTTTCACTGTGCCTTATCTAATTTTATCCTCATAGAAGTCCTGGAGTAGGTAGATAGGAAACTCAGTGGAATCATGTTCTTTTCATTAGCCAGAAAACAGAGATTTACAAAGTTTAGAAATTTGACCCAGCTAAAAAGAAATAAAAAATGGTGGTTCTTGAAAATGACTTCAGGTTTTCTCACTGCATAGAATATAGTCAAATAATGCTACAGTTAAATATTTTACCCTTTGTTCTCCCTGCATTATCTGCAATAATAATTTGCTTCATATTGATGTTTACTACTGTGTTGCTGACAATTACCTGAAAGAGAAGTTGGGGTGCTTCACTGGGCTAGAAAAAGTTTAGTTAAATCAGAGAGCAGGTCTGACTAAGCAAGTTTATCACATTGATACACACACACACACACACACACACACTAGCGGCCTGGTGCACAAAAATTTGTGCACTTGGGGAGAGGGTCTCTCAGCCCAGTCTGTGCCCTCTCACAGTCTGGGATGCCTCAGGGGATGTCCACCTGTTGCCATAGGCCCGCTCCCCAGGGGATTGGGCCTAAGCTGGCAGTCAGACATCCCTATGGCAGCCTGGGAGCCCTTGGGGGATGACCACTTAACAGCAGGGAGCAGGCCTAAGCTGCAGGTGGACATCCTTAGCACTACTGAGGAGGCGGGAGAGGCTCCCAGCACCACTACTGTACTGGCAGCCATCAGCCTGGCTTGTGGCTGAGCAGAGCTCACACTGTGGGAGCTCACTGACCACCAGGGGGCAGCTCCTGCTTGATCATCTGCCCCCTGGTCACCAGTGTGTGTCATAGTGACCAGTCATTCCCAGTCGTTCTGCTGTTAGGGTCAATTTGCATGTTACCCTTTTATTATATAGGATAGAGGCCTGTCGCATGGTTGGAGGCTGGCTGGTTTGCCCTGAAGGGTGTCCCTGATCAGGATGGAGGTTCTGTTGGGTGTCCTGGCCAGCCTGGGTGAGAGTCTGAGGGCCATTTTCAGACAGGCCACACCCCTTTCAGGGAGGAGTGTCCTGCTGGGGTGCCTGGCCAGCCTGAGCGAGTGGCTGATGACTGTTTTCAGGCTGGTCAAGACCCCCAACAGGGACCCTGACCCATGAGTGTGTGGCCAGCCTGGGTGAAGGACTGAGGGCCATTTTCAGGCTAACCACACCCTCTTCATGTTGGGGGGTCCTGCTGAGGTTCCTGGCCAGTCTGGGTGAGGAGCTGATGGCTGTTTGCAGGTTGGCCATGCCCCCCAGCAAGGACCCTCACTCCATGAGGGTATGGCTAGCCTGAGTGAGCAGATGATGCCTATTTGCAGGCTGGCCAAACCCCCCAGGGAGGACCCTCAGCCCCATGAGTGTGTGGCCAACTTGGGTGAATGGCTGATGGCTGTTTGCAGGCTGGCCAAGCCTCCAAGCAAGTTCCCTCACCCATCAGAGTGTGGCCATCCTGGGTGAAGGGCTGATGGCTGTTTTCAGGCTGACCATGGCCCCCAGCAACCCAAGATCCCATCAAGGCAGGCTGGAAGCAGGTATCTGGGATTTATGTATCTTCTATAATTGGTACTTTATTGCCTTGAGCAGAGGCCACAGCTGGCCAGGGCAGGGGGGAAGCTTGGTTTCCTTCATCGCTGGGGCAACCAACCAAGCCTCCTGCTTGCTCTAGCTGGTGGCTGCCAGGGGCCATCTTGTTTGGGTTAATTTGCATACATTCACTCTGATTGGCTGGTGGGTGTTGCTTGGGGCATAGCAGTCAATTTGCACGTTTCTCTTTTATTAGAATATATATATATATATGCAAATATCTGACAAGGAATGAGTTGATTCACACATGCGCCAAGCATATGAAGCTCTTGCTGGCACCAATAGCCCATGTGTGCTTCCATCTGTCATGGTTGATAGTGAATTTGGTTGATATTTCTATTATAGAGAAAGGGCGAGTAGTGATACTGAAATATTTATTCCAATTAATTTCCTTTCAATGTGCATGAACCCATGTACTGGCACACTAATAAGAGATAAAGTTAAATGAGTTTCTAAGGGTGGGTCCTGATTCTATAGGATTTGTATTTTTATAAATAAAAAGAGATACAAAAGAGCTCACTTCCTCTACTCCTCTCATCCCCTAACCCCCACACAGAGAAGAGGTCATGTTAACCATCTGCAGGAAGAGACAGGCCTCAGAATGAAACCTACATTGCTGGCACCTTAATCTTGGATTTTCCAGTATCCAGAATTGTGAGAAATAAATTCCTATTAAGTCACCCTATCTGTGGTATTTTGTTATGGCTGCTTAAACAGATTAAGACATTGATATACAGATTCAATACAATCTCTACCAAAATTCCAATGACTTTTCGAAAGATATAGAAAAACCCATTCTGTAATGGATACTTAATAGCCAAACTATATTGCAAAGGAAAAATAAAGAGGTCTCACACTTTCTAATTTCATAACTCACTACAAAGTAAACAAAATAATGTAGTGCTCACATAAGTACAGACATAGATCAACAAAAAAGGATAACCCAGAAATCTACCCTCATATAGTATATAGTTGATATATTTTGAAAAAGATGAAAGTTTTTTCAATAAATGATGGAAAATTCAATATTTCAGTGAAAAATAATGAAATTCAACCCTTCCTTTATACCATATATAAAATTTACCCCAAAATTGATCAAAAACACAAATTTAAAAAATAAGAGTATAAAATCTTGAAAAATTCATGGGAGAAAATGTTTCATAACATTAGATTTGGCAATGATTTCTTGGCTTTGACATCAGAATAATAGGCAACAAAAGAAAAATATTAAATGAATTGGACTTCATCAAAATTAAAAACTTCTGTGCAACAAAGAGCATTATTAACAGAAGTAGGGGTCTGGTGCACAAAAATTTGTGCACTTGGGAGGTCCCTTAGCCCAACCTGTGCCCTTTCACAGTCTGGGACCCCTCTGGGGATGTCCACCTGTTGGCATGCCTTGTCAGCCTGGGTGAGGAGCTGATGGCCGTTTGCAGGCTGCCCAAGCACCCCAATGTGGACCCTCACCCCACTGGGGTATGGCCAGCCTGGATGATGGGCTGATGGCTGTTTGCAGGCTGGCCAAGCCCCCCAGTGGGATCCCTCACCCCATTGGGATGTGACCAGCCTGGGTGTGGGCCTGAGGGCTGTTTTCAAACTTTCAGGCTGCCTACAACCCCTTCAGGTTTTGGGTTCCTACTGGGGTACGTGGCCAGCCTGTGTGAGGGGCTGATGGCTGTTTGCAGGCTGGCCAAGCCCCCCAGTGGGATCCCTCACTCCATTGGGGTGTGCCAAGCCTGGCTGCAGGCCTGAGGGCCATTTTCAGGCTTTCAGGCTGCCCACAGCCCCTTCAGGTTTTGGGTTCCTACTGGGGTACCTGGCCAGCCTGTGTGAGGGGCTGATGGCTGTTTGCAGGCTGGCCGAGCCCCCCAGTGGAGACCCTCACCCCATTGGGGTGTGGTCAGCATGGGTGATGGACTGAGGGCTGTTTTCAGGCTTTCAGGCTGCCCACAGCTCCCATTGACCCAGTGTCCCAGCAAGGCTGGCTGGAAGCAGGTTTCTGGGGTTTATTTATCTTATATAATTGATACACTGTTCCTTTAAGCTGAGGCTTAGGCAGGTAACGAAGCCTCCTGTCTGCTTCAGCTCATGGCTTCTAAAATTGAAAGAATGTTGCCTTAGTAGACTCTAGGCAGGCAGTTTCCTCCATCTTTCTGAGGCTTCTATAATTGAGACAATGTTGCAAATATGTTGTTGCCTGGAGCCGGGAGAAGCCCAGCCGGCAAACAGTTTTACTCCTGCTGCAATGTAAGCTGCTTGTTTACTCTAGCAGCTCTGTGACTGTCAGCCTCCATCTTGGCTGGGTTAATTTGCATGTAGTCACTCTGATTGGCTGGTGGGCATAGCTTAGGTGTCCTGAAGAAACGGTCAATTTCAATATTACACTTTCATTAGATTAGATGAAAAGACAACCTAAGTAATAGGAGAAAATATTGGGTGAGCAAATATCTAACAAGGGATTAATATCTAGGGTGTATAAATAAGTACAAACTTGGCAATAAGGAAAAATCCCAAATCAAAAATGGTTAAATATATATTCCTCAATAAAAGATATATAAATCAATAATAAGCACATTAAAATATCTTCAACATACAAAGTCATTAGGAAAATGCAAGTCCGAAGTACAATGAGATTATATACTACACATCCTCTAGGATGAATTATAAAAAAATAAATAAAATATAAAAACAAATCAAAGATTAGCAAGTGTTGGCAAGAATGTGTAGAAACTGAAATATTTGTGCTTTGCTGGTGAGAATCCAAAATGGTGCAGCAGTTGTGGAAAACATTTTAGTAGTTTCTTTAGAACTTAAATATACAATTATCATATGATCCCAGCAATTCCACTTCTAGGCATATATTAAAAATTTAAAATCAGGAACTCAAACATTCACTTGTAACCCATTTTTCATAACAGAACAAGAATCAAAATGTGTAAACAACACAAATGTCTCTCAACAATGAATGGATAATCAAAATGTGATATATACAAATATACAGTGAAATATTATTTAACCTTATCCTACCTAATAAAAGAGCAATATGCAAATTAGGTGTCACTCCATCACAAAGATGGCCGACCCCATGTCCACAAGATGGCAGAGCCCATAGCCACAGCCTATCTAATAAAAGAGTAATATGCAAATTCAGTGTCATTCCATCACAAAGATGGCTTCCCCAATAGCCACAAGATGGCAGTGTCCATAGCCACAAGATGGCAGAGCCCAGTGGCAGGTCTGTTAGCCAGGCAGTTAGCATGGGAGGTGGGGGTCTGAGGGGTGGAACAGGTGATCAGAGGGTATGGGGGTTCCCTGCCCAGGCCAGAGGCCTTCACCAGAGAACTCAGGCACGGGCAAGGGCAGAGCCAGTGATTGGAGGGGTATGAGGGTCCCCTATCCAGGCATAAGGCCTGGGCCAGAGGCCTCAGGCCTGGGCAGGTGCAAGGCCTGAGCTAGCAGGGGCCTGGGTTCTGAAGAGCCAGTGATTGGAGGGGCAGGGGAGAAGCCTGCAATCACAGGGGTCTGGGCACCAGTAGACCCAGCAAAGCAGGGGTCTGGAGGTCCCCTGTCCAGGCCTGTAGCATTGGCCAGAGGCTCAAGGGTGGAGCTGGAAAAGAAGGCATCTGGGGGTCCTTTGCCCAGTCCTGCAGCCTTGGCCAGAGGCTGCAGTGGGGCAGGAGCAGAGCTAGCAATCTCAGGGCATGAGGATGGGTGGAGCCAGTAATCAGAGGGGTCTGGGAGTCCTCTGCCTAGGCCTGTAGCTTTGGACACAGGCTGCAGTGGGACAAGGGTGGAGCTGACGATGGCAGGGGGCAGGATCAGAGCCGGTGATCGCAGAGGCCTAGGCTCTGTGAAGCTGGCAATTGGAGGGGCTTGGGGGTCTTCCGTCCAGGCCTGCAGCCTCAGGCAGAGACTGCAGGCCTAGGCAGGGGCAGAGCCAGTGATCACAGGAGTCTGGGGTTTCTCTGCCTAGGCATGCAGAGGCCTGGACAGGGTCGGAGCTGGCAATTTCAGGGGTCTGGGGGTCCCCTGCTCAGGCCTGCATCCTGGACCAGAGGTTACAGGCCTGGGCAGGGCTGCAGCTGGGATTGGAAGGGCAGGGGTGGAGCTGGTGATTAGAGTGAACTACAGAGGAAACACGTTTTCTTACTGCTCAATGGCTAAGCTGCCTGAATGTCACTGGTAATATTCTTAGTAACTTGGGTAATAAGAATCCCCAAAGGCGATCTAGGGTTTTTCCACCACACTCCTGGAGAAAAAAATGAAGGTCCACTGCTGGAGGGCTAGGAAATGTCATATCCTGCCCAAGCTGGTTTGGCTCAGTGCATAATGCCTCAGCCTGTTGACTGCAGGGTCTGGGTTCAATTCTGACCAAGGGCATGTACCTAGGTTGCAGGCTCCTCCTTGGCTGGGGCCCAGGTCAGGGCATATACAGGAAGCAACCAATCAAAGTGTTCCTCTCACTTTGATGTTTCTTTCTGTTTTTCCCTTCTCTTTCACATTGTCTAAAAATCAATGGAAACATATCCTCAGGTGAGGATAAAAAAGAAAGAAATGTCATATCCTATGAAAGACACATCTTGAAAATGCCTAAAGAAAGTTGTCATTTTTTCATGGTGAAGGGACTGGAGTTTGTGTTGATGAAAACACCTTGGTGGCTGCGGTGACTGGCAGTGGCTACAGCAGTGGGGTGATGGGGCTGGTGACTTCCCCTGATTAGCCTGGTTGCCTCCCACAAAAGGAGGCCAGATTGCAGCTTAGGCCCACTCCCCAAGGAGAGCAGGGAGCAGGCCTAAGCCATCAGTAGGACACGCCCTGAGGGCTCCCAATATGTGAGAGAGGGCAGGCTGGGCTGAGGATCCCTCCCCCACATGCACAAATTTCATGCACCAGTCCCCTAGTAAATCAATAAAACTCAAACATGTTATAGCATTAAAAAAACCTTATAAACATTATGATAAGTGAAATAAGCTAGGCAGAAAATGACAAATATTTTAAGATTTCTCTTATTTGAGGATTCTAGGATGGGCCAATTTATAGAAATAGAGGTTGAATATAAGTTGACAAGAGATGGGGGGGAAGATATGGAAATTATTATTTAATACATACAGACTTTCTGTTTGAGAAGATAAAATATTCTCAGAATGCATAGTGTTAATTGTCTTACAGTATTATGAATGTTCTTGATGCCACTGAATAGTGTACTTTAAAATGGTTAACACAGTAAATTTTATGCTATGTCTATGTTCACACAATAAAATAAAACATGGGGTTTCTGCACATTCAGGTTTTTAATTACTGATATTTAAAGGCAAACCATACTAATAAGTATAATAATGTCAAGATGTCAATTTGGAGGGAGGTATATACTAGGACAGCACAATATTCTAGAATATGTTGCATCAACATTTTCACTAATTACTTAGCTTGCTACCCTGAAATCCACAGTTGATAGGGAGCAAAAGTGATTATTTTGCATATTTTAATCATGGCTCAATTTTATCTTGTCAGGATGAAATAAGTAATTCTGAGAAGATGAAATTCATTAGGGATCCAATCATAAACTACCCAAATTTAGAATGGTGGAATTTAAAGAAAATTACTTAGGGGTTTAAGTCAACAGCAGATTTAAAGTGAGTATCAGTGAGAATAAATTTTAAAACAAACACTATGAGTTATGAGATAAATTATTATATACATTAACATTACACAATCTCGGGAGATGTTGGGCAGTGAAGGTCTGCAAACAATAGTGACAGTATCACTGGAGTCGTCAGTTAGAGAAGTCAGAAATGTAAAGCTCCATGATGTGGAATGGCAAAGGATTACCCAATGGAGAAATCTTTGGGGATACATAGCCTCTGTGGGCTTAGGGCTACCCTGGTTAACAGGACCAACAGTCAGGAAAAAGAACTGGACATAGAGCAGAGTAGAGCAAGAACAAGTTGCAACCCATTGACATCTCTATGTTTTTCATCACATCCAGCAGTTGCCTATCTTCATAGAATAGTGGCTGCTATTTTAATATCTCATGAAAATTCCTTTTTAAGCAAAGAATAACACAGAATCATCTATTCAGTATTATTCAATAGGCCATTCACTGATGCTCTACTCAGTATTGCAGTTGTTCACTGTTTCACTTTGCAAAATATTTACTGACCTGACTTTAAGTTCATTGACTTTTTTCTTCTTTGGTACAGAGTCTGTTGATCTGAGCAATTTTTTCACTGTATGTACTGTATTTTTTTTTCAGTTCTAGATTTCCCATTTCTTCTCTTGGAGTTTTCTTATCACTCCTGATGTATCCCATATGTTCATTATTCTATCTATCTTTTACTGAAAATCTCTACTATGTTTTTAAAAATATATTTTACTGTTGTTGCTTTTTTTTACAGAGAGGAAGGGAGAGGGATAGAGAGTTAGAAACATCGATGAGAGAGAAACATTGATCAGCTGCCTCCTGCACACCTCCCTACTAGGTATGTGCCCGCAAACAAGGTACATGCCCTTGATCAGAATCAAACTTACGACCGCTCAGTCTGCAGGCCGACGCTCTATCCACTGAGCCAAACCAGTTAGGGCTCTACTATGTTTTAATAGTGGTTCTAAAGCTCCATGACTGCTAATTCTAATATCTATGTCATATTCAGTAATTCTATTCTGTTGCCTATTTTTTGTTGCAAAATTCTCTACTTTTTTATATGTCTCTTAAATATAGATCCTATGCTGGAAATTGTCTAATGAAGAAAAATAGAGACTGACATATATAACACTTTTGTTTGGAGATATATATTTGTTACCTAGAAAATGTAAGTTCTTTTCTCTGTCAAGAGGCTAGAGTAAGAGAATTATCATTTGGATTTTTTAAAATGTTGTCCTGAGCAGGCTCTAGGCCACTGTTTTAACTAGATTGTGTTTCCTTGTGATTTTACATGAAGTTAAAAAATTCTCTCATTGTCATTAAATCCAAAATAAAGCTTCTCCTGCTGAGAGGCTGGTGTGTTTAATCTGGTGAGTATTTGAGCTTATAATAAGTCTAGTCATGTCTTCAGTTTTGGCTCAAATGTAGATTCAACTTCAGCAAGGCCCTCAAATATAAGCATAACTAAACTATCCAATTCTATAACATATTTACTGGGGTGGAGGATGGTCAGACTGCTAGGCTGAGCAATTTATTTTTGTGTTTGAAAATCCTTATTTTTATTTCAGTCCATTATACTAGTCTATACTGCAATTTTGAACTCTGGATTTTCCTCTACTTTGTAAAATCTTTTTATATACGGAAAATGCATATATAAATGCATATGACTTTTTTAAAAAATATGGTTTTGTTGATTTCAGAGAGAGGAACAGAGATAGAGGGAGAGATAGAATCATCAATGATGTGAAAGAATCATTGATCAGCTGTCTCCTGCATGCCCCTACAAAGGATCAAGTGCAAAAGCCAGGCATGTGCCCCTTACCAGGAATGGAACCATGATCTCCTGGTTCATATGTCATTGCTCAACCACTGAGCCACAGCATCTGAGCCATGCATGACTTTTTATATATGGAACATGCTGAACCCCGAAGACCTTTCTGTACTTAATCTAGACTGTTATCTGTTTGTCTGAGAGAAGCCACTGCTTTTTGCTTATATATGAAGGTCCACACCTCTTGGGAATTCAACTTATTAAGGCATCTTTGCAACTCTTGTTCTTTGATAGATTTAAATTAAATAAGTTTATTAACTTATCTGTTATTCTTTGTTGTTACCATGGTTATAATTGGGTTTGGCATCCTTCTACAACATAAACCAAAATAAAACTCCACCTTATCTATTCATTTCGATACAAAAAAAAACAACTCCAAAACTTGATAAAATGCTACCAGTCAAAATCTAAATGTATATAAAAACAACAGGTAATATAGCATCCTATCTAATAAAAGAGTAATATGCAAATTAACTGTCACTCTGGGACAAAAATGGCAGTGCCCATAACCACAAGATGGCAGTGCTCAGTCCCCTCACCCCCACTGCTAGAGTGTTTTTGGGCCTGCCCGCCTGTCTCCATTGCAGATGGGTGGTAAGGGGCAAGAAGTCCCTGAATGTGAGAACCCTGGACTGCGAGAGGGATGTAAGGTCACAGCAAGGGTCACCCTGGGAACTGGGGGTTTAGGAGGCTGGGGTCTGGCAGCGTGGGCTGCAAGCGCCCCGGAGCCACCTTTGGTTTTGTGGTTCTTGGCAATAGCACACAGCGGTTCCGCTCGGGCAGGCAGCACCGCGGTTTCCCTGCCCAGGGCAGCGGATCCACAGGCCTGCACACACCGCCCTCTGGGGCCCAGAATGGCCTTAGCCCTGCCCAGCCCTGGCCCCAGGTGGCGGCTTCTCCTTCACACTGGGTGCACCACCACTGCTCCTGGAGAAGCAGCTGGGTGCGCTCAAGGTCCCAGGTGAGGGCGGCGCCTCGCCGGCCAGGCTGGGTGAATGTGGGGTGGTGGGTGCCGGGGATTGGCCAGAGGAGCGAGCGGCTGGGCCGGACCAGGCCATGCAAGTCCTGAAGGAATGGCCTGGCGGGCGAGGGAGCACAGTGCAGCCACCTCCACTCAGCCAGCAGATGGAGGTGGTGGTGGCGCCGGCTTCAGGTCCATTGGCCAGGGCCCGGATTGCAAGCAGTAGCTCAGGCTGCAGATGCTCCAGGTGGCAGCAGCGGCATGCAGCCTCCCTGCTCACTGGCTCATCACGGTACCCCCCTGCCACACCAGGTCTGCACCCCATGCTTCTGCGCCACCACCCTGCACACCCCTGGCCCAAGGATTCCACGGAACTCTCCACTGTCTCGCTCTCTCCTTGCTGAGGTCACTGCTGCCAGAGCTCTTGGGGTACAGCCACATGGTGGCTTCCCGCCATTCTCATCCCCGGGATGTTGTGCTCCATGCTCGAGGTTGAGCCTCTGCGTCCTCATACACCTCACTCCTCAGGCAGTGGCACTTGGGGCCTGCTTCCACTCCTGCATCTGGCTCCAGTGTCTGCCCACTCAGGCCCACACCTGCACCCAGCAGCGAGAAACAGCAGGTGTGCTCCCCAGCCTTCTATCGCCCTGCCACCCCATGCTCATGTCCCACCTGCAGCCAGCCAGTGTGTGTGTGGGGGGGTAGGGGTAGGAGGGCGGGGCCTCACTCTCTGAGGCTCGAGCAGGGGCTGCATTTCCCCCAGCCCTGTCTTCCCTGGGACCCCACTTGCTTTTTCCAGTTCTCTCTGCCCACAGAACATCTTCTTTATCAATTAAGATCTAATTAAAGTACCACTCCCTCAATGAAACTCTGTGCCTTTGCACCCCTATCTTGCCCATACACCCTCCCAGCAGAACACTAATTCTGAATGACACAATCTATCTTTATGAGTCCTGAGACCAGTACGTTGAGCATAACCAAAGAAAATCACAGATTCTTGCAAAATTACAAATGGGGTCTCAGGGTGGACAGGGACCCCACAGGGCAATAGGAGACGTGAAGTGGGGGGGGGTGCCGGAAGTCCAGGAGGCGTGAGTTGGTCCCCTGTGGAGTGTGCCTTCGGATGTCTATTTAACTTGGCTGACCAATGTCTGCTTTTTTTTTTCTGCTGAGGGGTCTCAGACTGTGAGAAGGCACAGGTTGGACTGAGGGATCCCCCTGAGTGCACAAATTTTTGTGCACTGGGCCTCTAGTCTTATATAATAAAAGGATAATATGCAAATTGACCCTAACAGCAGAACCACTGGGAATGACTGGTCACCATGACACACACTGACCACCAGGAGGCAGACGCTCAATGCAGGAGCTGCCCCCGATGTTGAGTGTGCTCCCACAGGGGGAGCTCTGCTCAGCCACAAGCCAGGCTGACTACTACCAGTACAGCGGTGGTGGTGGAAGCCTCTCCCACCTCCTCAGCAGCGCTAAGGATGTCCGACTACAGCTTAGGCCTGCTCCCCACTGGCAAGTGGACATCCCCAAGGGCTCCCGGGCTGCCAGAAGGATGTCTGACTGCTGGCTTAGGCTAATCCCCGGGGAGCGGGCCTAATCCAGTAGGTGGATATCCCCTGAGAGGTCCCAGACTGTGAGAGGGCATAGGCTGGGCTGAGGGACCCCCCCAAGTGCACAAATTTTCATGCACTGGGCTTCTAGTGATAAAATAAAAGTGCAAAGATCATCAATTTTATATAAATACAATTCATTACAAAATTAAAGTCTATCTAATATAAAAGAGTAATATGCAAATTGACCATTACCCGAGACATCTAAGCCACACCCACCAGCCAAGCCACGCCTCCCAGCCAAACAGAGCGGCTGTATGCAAATTAGCCCAGCCAAGATGGAGGCTGGCAGGGCAGCTCTGCACTGGGAGCCTCCGTGGCCAGCATAGCTGTGCCAGGTGTGTCAGCTCAGTGGGGGTGGGGTCTGGCCTGGGGCCTCCTTGGGGCATCCAGGAGCACCCATCCCAGGTCCACTGCCTGGCTCCACCCCCTGGGGGCCTCTGCGGGGCATGCAGGAGCATGGGGGCCTCTGCGGGGCTTCCAGGAGCAGCCGTCCTGGGTCTGCTGCCTGGCTTTGCCCCCCGGGGTCTCCTTGGGGCATCCAGAAGTGCCCGTCCTGGTTCAGCTGCCTGGCTCCGCCCCAGGGGCCTCCTTGGGGGCATGCGGGAGCACCTGTCCAGGGTCCGCTACCTTCATCTGCCCCCCAGAGGCCTCCACAGGGCGTGCAGGAGCATCTGGTGCACAGTACGGAGAATCCGAAGCCAGTCTGCTTCCTGGCTCCACCCCAGGTGTGTTTGTTCAGCAGCAGGGCCCCACTGAGGGATCCTGCACCAGCGTCCGCCCCTGGCTCGCCACCCAGCTCTGTGCCAGGTGTGTTCCCTCAGTGGTGGGGACCCACCAGGCGTGTGTGATCGTGGGCTCTCCAGTGGGAAACGTCCAGGCCTGCACTCACCAGCCCTCCCACCCCCCAGTGCATGAACCCTGAAGGGGCTGTGGGCAGCCTGAAAATGGCCCTCAGCCCCTCACCCAGACTGGCCAGGCATGCCAGCAGGTGGACATCTTCCCTGAGGTGACCCAGACTGCAAGAGGGCACAGGCTGGGCTGAGGGACCCCCACCCACTGAGTGCACAAATTTTTGTGCACTGGGCCCCTAGTTATTTTATAAATAAGTGTCAAAAATACTTTGACAAAATCTCCTGACATGTCTCATAAAACACTAACTCAAGCAGATATAAAAAGTACATATTTAAAATTATTATAAAGTTTGCACAACAAAAAAATAAATAAGAAAACTTTATTCAAATATTTGAATTTTGGAAGTTATTTCCATTAAACATCAAGAACAAGTTAGAGGTACCCTCTATAACCACTATTATTCAACATTCATTTGGAAGAGCTTACAAATGCAATAAGAAAATATAATTAAATATCCTGTACAAATATTAAAAGAGAAGAGACATAATTATGTTTATTTACAGATGATTTGATTTTTCAACTGAAAAAAATTTAGAGTATAGTGAAAAAATATGAAAATTAAGTAGGTTATAAAATTAAAATGTAGAAGCATTAGCTTTTCTTATATTCATAATAGTCCATTTTAAACTGATATTAAAAAACTCATTCACAATAATGACAAAACATAACTAAAACCAAGATTAAACAGTGACAAAGCCTAACAAAAAATAGATTATCTTATAAATTATAATAACTTCTTTAAGGACACAAGATATGAAAAACCTAAAATATATCATATTCCTGGATGCGAAGAAATCATAAAATTTTTCTTCTTTTTCTGAACTTTAGAGAATGATTTTAAAATTAATATGAAAGAGTATATATCTTAGAAGAGAGAGACATTCTAAGGAGAATACAAATATCATCAACTGATCTTTTACAAAGGAGCAAAGGCAACACAATGGATAAGGAATAGACTCTTCAACAAATGGTGATAGAACAATTGGATATACATGCAAAAAATAAATTGAGAAACTGACCTTACACCTTTCACAGAAATTAATTCAAAATGGATTATAGTCCTAAAAATGCAAAACTATAACATTCCTGAGAGATAACAGGAGAAACCCTAGATGGCCTTGGCTATGGTGATGATTAAAACCCACACAAAAAAATGGAGATCTATCTATCATCTGTTGTAATACTTATCTATCACTTGTTGTAATACTTTAAGCAATGAAATAAAAAAAAATAAAATAAAAATTATTAAAAAAAAATCCATGAAAAAAAATGTTGAATTTCTTTGAATTGTAAAACTTCTCAAGGATTTGGGGTTAGAAGAAAGGGATAAATAGGTAGAGGACGGGGAGTGTTTTAGGACAGTAAAACTATTTAGTATGATTCTATAATGGGGGATAAATATCATTATTCACTTGTTAAGACCCGTAGAATGTTTAACACAAAGAGTGACTACTGATGTATTTGGATGGCTAAGTAAAATATGCAAAGAACTTTTAATACTCAACCTAAAGAAAACAAACAGCTCAATTAAAAATGAGCATAAGGTCTGAACTGACATGTCTTCAAAGAAGATATACAGATGGCAAATAAACATATGAAAAAATGTTCAAAATCATGTGTCAGCGTGAAATTACAAATTAAAACAACAGTAAGGTACCTCTATGCACCTATTGGAATGTATAAAAACCAGAACACTGATTATACCAAATGCTGGCAAGAATATGGAGCAATAAATAGGAACTAATTCTTTTTTTTAATTTTTTATTGAGTAAGATATTACAAATGTGTCTTTATCCCCCCATTGTCCCCTCACCACCCCCGCCCCCAGTCTTGCCCTCACCCTCACCCCCTGTTGTCTGCATCCATCATTATGCTTATATGCATGCATACAAATCCTTTGGTTGATCTCTCCCCGTTACCACCACCCTCCCCTACCTTCCCTCTGAGGTTTGAGTATCTGATAGATGCTTCTCTGTCTCTAGATCTGTTTTTGTTCATCAGTTTATGTTGTTCATTATAGTCCACAAATGAGTGAGATCATGTGATACCTATCTTTCTCTGACTGGCTTATTTCACTTAGCATAATGCTCTACAGCTCCATCCATGCTGTTGCAAATGGTAGGAGTTTCTTCCTTTTTACAGGTGCATAATATTCCATTGCATAGATGTGCCAAAATTTTTTAATCCACTCATCTGCTGGTGGGCACTTAGGCTGATTCCAAATATTAGCTATTGTAAATTGTGCTGCTATGGACATAGGTGTGCACAGATCCTTTCCAATTGGTGATTCTTGTTTCTTGGGATATATTCCTAGAAGTGAGATCACTGGGTCAAATGGAAGTTCCATTTTTAGTTTTATGAGGAAACTCCATACTGCTCTCCATAGTGGCTGCACCAGTCTGCATTCCCACCAGCAGTGCACATGCAGGAGTGTTCCTTTCTCTCTGAATCCTCACCAGCATTTGTCATTTGTTGATTTGTTGATGTTAGCCATTCTGACAGGTGTGAGATGGTACCTCATTGTCATTTTAATTTGCATCTCTCTGATGATTAGTGACTTTGAGAATGTTTCATATGGCCCGGCCTTCCTTATGTCTCTTTTTGAAAAGTATCTATTTAGATCCATTGCCCATTTTTTGATTGGGTTGTTTGTCTTACTTTTCTTAAGTTGCATGAGTTCCCTGTAAATGTTGGAGTCAAGACAGTCTTGATCAGATACAAGAAAAAAATGAAACTAGACCACTAACTTATGCCATACACAAACATGAACTCAAAATGGATAAAGGATTTAAATGTAAGATGGGAAACCATAAAAATATTAGAGGAATCTACAGGAAGCAGGATCTCAGATATATGCCAAAGCAATATCTTCACTGACACAGCTCCTAGGGCAATGGAAACTAAAGGGAAAATAAACAAATGGGACTATATCAAAATAAAAAGCTTCTGCACAGCAAAAGAAACCATCAACAAAACAACAAGAAAACCCACTGCAAAGGAGAACATATTTGCCAATGATATATCTGATAAGGAACTAATTCTTAATAACAGTACTAATTCATTGCTGGTGGAAATGCAAAATGGTATATGTTTCAAAGACACTTGGGGAGTTTCTGATAAAACTAAATGCCCTTTTACCACTTGGTCCAGTAATCACACTACTGGGTATTTGCACAAATGAGTTGAAAACTTATGTCTTCACAAAATCCTGGACACAAATGTTTATAGAAGCTTTATTCATAATTGTCAAAACTTGGAAGCAACCAAAATGTCCTTCAATAAGTGAATAAACACAGTGAGCAGTACACTTATACAATGAAACATTATGTAGTACTAAAAAGAAATGAGCTATCAAAACATGAGAAGATGTGGAGAAACCTTAAATACATATTGCTAGTGTTAAAGCCAAACTGAAAAGACTACATACTATATGATTCCCACTATATGACATTCTGGAATAAGTAAAATTATGGAGGGAGTAGAAAGGCCAGTGGTTTTCAGGGGTTTTGGGTTAGAGGGAAGAGATTAATAAGTAGAGGACAGGGGATTGTTTCAGGGCAGTAAAACTATTCTGTATGATTCTATAATAGGGAATAAATGGCATTATACACTTCTAAAACCCATCCAATGTTTAACACAAAGAATAAATACTAATGTGAAATATGGCCTTTAGTTATTAATAATGTATCATCATTGGCTTATCAATTATAAAAAAGTATCATACTAATGAATTATGTTAATAGTAAGAAAAATAGCCTGGCCAGTGTGGTTCAGTATGGAGCGAAGACCCAGGAACCAAGAGGTCACTGGTTTGATTCCCAGTCAAGGCACATGCCCATGTTGCAGGCTCGATCCCCAGTAGGGGGCATTCAGGAGGCAGGCGATGGATGATGTTTCTCAATGTTTCTATCTATCCCTCTTTCTCTAAAAATCAACAAAAATATTTTAAAACAAAAATAAGGAAAATGGAAAGAGGACGTGAAAGGGCACATGAGAAATCTGTACTTTCTGTGCAATTTTTCTATAACTCAAAAGTGCCCCCCCCCCAATTATGGTCAATTAATATTAGACAAAGGAAGCAAGAACATACAGTGGAGTAAAGATAGTATCTTCAAAAAATGGTGTTGGAAAACTGGACAGACATATCCAAAAAGATGAAATTAGATCACCAACTTACAACATACAGGAGAATAAACTCAAAATGGATACAAAATTTAAATGTAAGTCACAACACCATAAAAATCCTAGAAGAAAACATAGGCAGTAAAATCTCAGACATCTTAAGTAGTGGAATTTTTTCCAATATATCTCCTAGGGCAAGATAATGAATAAAAAAAGCTATGATACATTTATAGCAAAGATACTATGCAGCAATAAAACAGAAGTATCTCTTACCCTTTGAGATAGAATGGAAGGACCTGGACAGTATTTTGCTAAATGAAATAAGCCAGTCAGAGAAATGCAAGTGTCACATGATCCCACTTATATGTGGAATTTAATGAACACAATAAATTGATGAACAAAATAGATCCGGAGACATAGAAGCATATAACAGATTGTCAAATCTAAGCTTAAAGGTGGGGTGGGGTAGGTGGGAAGAGATCAACCAAAGTACTTGTATGCATATCTGCATAACCCATGGACACAGACAATAGGGTGGTAAAGGCCTGGGGTGAAGGTGATGGGAACAGGCT
>PVJC01031966.1:0-20229 GCA_004026665.1 Murina feae | reverse complement strand
AATGAACTAGAAGCTTGCTAATTTCACAACTTCTACACATCAAAATTCCCACCATTTACTCTTGAAAAGTCTACTAACGTATATCAAAATAAGATTCTGGCTAGTGTGTCTCAGTGGTTGAGTGTCAACCTATGAACCAGGAGCTCACGGTTAGATTCCCAGTCAGGGCCCATGCCTGGGTTGCAGGCTCGATTCCCAGAAGTGGACATGCAGGAGGCAGCTGATCAATGATTCTCTCTCATCATTGATGTTTCTATCTATCTGCCTCTTCCTTCCTCTCTGAAATCAATAAAAATATATTTTAAAAAAATTCAAAGAAGAAAAATGCTATATATAATATATTTATTATATTAGCATTACTTGAATATGATATAATTTGAAGTTCCTGGAATATCTGACTCTAAAGAAGAAACATAAGGTCATGCTGCCAGATCCTGTGTTGGTGTGCACCCTGCTGCAGAAGTGAAGATATTCGCAAGTAAGTATCCTTTGTGTTCTACCAGGGCTCACCTGATTTCTAACAATTTTGGGGGCCTGTCCAGAATTCTGTTGGTTGCCACAGCAGGGGGAGGGAGGGCATTGGACCCCTCTCCTGAGGAGGTGTGTCCCACTGCCAAGTTGCTGACAATGAGCTCTGGATCAAGAGTTAGCCAGCAATGCAGAAGGATCCAAATAAATACCTCTACAACCAGGCAAACTTCATACATGAGCCATGATAGGAAATTGGACTAAGTACTACCTTGGTGGTTGGGTATCCTCAGAGGTCAAGTATATGTGACTGGGATGTCTTGGACACAAAGTGAGTGTGGAGTTTGATCTGTAGTTCTGTTCTCCCTTGTGGGGAATGGCCAGGGAGGGACAAAGAGGATCTCGGGGAGTGTGAGGAATCTCTAGTATGGAGGAAGTGAGCACAGCGCAAGAAATCTCCAGTATGGGGGATTGAGTACATAGTCACGGGGGACTCACTGAGAGTGAGAGACAAAATTCTAGGCCTAGGGAAGACATTCCCTGGATGGTTCATGGGGGAGATTGCTGAGGTTCGTGGTGGGGGTGGTGGAGGAGATAGTTCCTGAATCAGGGATAGGAGACATTGCTCTGCTTCAGTATTTTTTTTTAATGCAGAGAATTCTGTGGTATCTGTAGCTGGACAGTTAAGGAGCATGGTGTGAAGCTTTATCTGTGGATTGTGTATGCCTGTATGAGTGTTTCTGTTGATGTTTTATGTCTCTTTGTTATTTGGTTTAATTTGTTTACAGATGCTTTGAGGGAGCCCAGCTATTTGTGGTGAGGCTGAATAGGTCGCAGAGATTGCAGGAATGTCCCAGCAACTGCCGAGAATTCTTAATCTTGGGGATCTTCCTGCTTTCCCTCTCAGGGCATCAACTGCCTGAAACTCTTAGCTGGTGGGAGTTCTTTGTCATTGTGTCTGCAATATAATTTTGGTTAGTAATTTACTTTGCTTGCTTTCTATCTTGTGGGGACTTAGTTTGCTCTTCACTGGTTTATGCACATAGGGACAAAGATTACATGGGGAAGTAGGGATTATAGGCCTGGGGAAGTAAGTGATGTGGGCTGGGGTGGGACTCCATTGTTTGGACCACAAGGTTAATGTTTCCATGATAATGGGAAGTTCTTGAATAAGAATATACTGCATTCTAAGGTTGACTCCCAGGTCCCAGAGGCATACAACTCCCAGCCAAGTTGGTAAGTCTTTTCTTCAACCAACACAGGACAATCATGGTTAACAGAGCATCATTAATATTTCCCTTAATCATAGCTAGTGTCCTGTGTTCTATTTTTGCCCCTAACACTGGGAGGAACAGATCTGTAGAAGTACCTTCCAGCAAGTTGCAGCAATAGCAGTGTATAGGGGAGAGGGACTCCCATTTTTATATAAAAAAAAAAGTATATTCACGTTAAAGCCACTGAAGGTGTTGTACCCAGAAGTCGTGGCCCCCAAAGACTACGAGTGAGCCCCAAAACCGCTGCAAGAACATGAGAGCTTTATTATACAAGTTAACTTGGACTCCCCACTTGCCCGCTGCACAATGGCGCGACGGGGGAGGGAGTGCCGGTTTCAGGCAAAACCAAAGGATTTATAGGGCCGGAAGTAGTGGGTGGGGTAACGCGTGTGGCCCCTGTTGATTGGTCAAGGGAAGGTTCTTGGCCGGGCATTTCCTCTGCATCCCTATTGGCAGATCTTCACTCTCGCACCGCCCTTCCGCCCTTACAAAGGCTGGCAAGTTATCCCTGATACAAAATTGCCAATAAAATGCCTTGTGTAAATAGGTATTTGTAAATATCAGGATACTGAAATATTAATCTATTTGCCTCATATGAAGAATCTAGAGGATGGATTTGAATCTGTTAAGGAATAATAGGTCTTTCATTTTACTTAAAACTAGAGGCCCAGTGCATGAAATTCATGCATGCGTGGGGTCCATAGGCCTGGTGGGAGATCAGGGCCAATCAGAGCCAGGCCGATTGGGGGCCTGAAGGCCCCTGTGGGATCGGGAGAGGAGGTAATTGTCACTGGGTGGGGTGTGGAAGGAACAGGTGCCAGATGCTGACACAGCCCTTGATGCCCCATCACCCCGAGGTTCCCCCCTCCCCCTTCCTCCTTCCTTTAGTGCCATGGCACCACCGGGAGCCTGCTGGCAGGAGGAAGGATATGGGGAGGGGTTGGGAGAGGTCTTGATCCCCAGTTTGGAACGTGCAGGAGGCAGCCAATCAATGACTCTCTATCATCATTGATGTTTCTATTTCTATTTCCCTTTCCAAAATCAATTATATATATATAATTTTTTAAATATATATATATAATTTTTAAATATATATATATAATTTTATAAATATATATATATATTTAAAATGCAAGGTTTTTAGAGGAAGAAAGGTAGGGCAAGGGAGCTATTGACAGGGGGGGCATTTGAGATCTTGCACATTTCAAATTGGATAATATAAGGTGTTCCTCAGGGTGACAAGTGAGGAGTGGCAGTGGCTGGAACAGGGTACTGTGGGCTGAGGAACAGGCTGTAATGACTGGGAATGCCTGTGACAGTGACACCAAGCTTGTGTTGAGGTCATCACTGGGATCATTCATCCCCAAGAGGTTTTTGATTCTGGACAAGAGGAGAAACACAGAGATCCAGCAGGCCTTTCTTAGCCTAGAAGGTGAGGCAGGCAGCCCTCCAAACAAAAGACCCAGGCCAGCTCTTCCTCCTGGGAACAACCGGCACCTTTCCCTTCCCCGCCTTCTTTCCTCACAGGCATGAATTTCTTAAACTCTAAGGTTTCCCTTGAGACTTGTACCCATGGGAGCAATGGACAGTGGCAGCTCATCCCCAGCTTGCCCCTGAACCTGTCTGCAAGGCCCCAGGGCTTCTTTTTTTATCTCTGACTTTTCAGTAAGCCAATAGAACCCTGCTTTGCTCACTTCTGTCACTGTGACTTTTATTTCTGAGTGAGCCAAAGCTGCCCTGCCTGCACTTCCCTGCCCTGTTCTGTATAACCCTTTGCACCTGCCATTAGCAGATGACATTCACATAATCTTGCTGCCACCCAAGGTGCGCCTCATAGGTAAGTTTCCTTAATAAACGGTTGATGTAATCCTCAGGTTTTCACTCTTTTCCTTTGGACTCTTGGCTCAGGAGATTTTACCAGCACAGTAAACCCTTGATTTTGTGGGCCTCGATTTAATGGGCTTTGGATTTAATGAACAAAATTTCCAGTTTGTATGTCATATGTGAAAATTAACACCCTGTTAATTTAAAAGTGCTTTTAACCAAGATTTGCTTATAATTAAATTAACAGGTTGTTTTTTTGTTATTACTTCACTATTATTTTTTAACAAATTTTAGCAAATAGGCCATATGTTGGGAAAAAACACTGTAGTAATTTCGCCAACATAAATATTACATATGTACAATTATAGTCTACATATTTAATCCAAGAGTCACTGCTCGTAAGCCATGTTCACACTGCATCACGTGCAGCGATTGGCTCTGTTGTGCCTTGGTGTGATTTTCTGTAGCAGTTCTAACTCGCACAGGCTAATGCTCTAAGCCGCCACAGCCTGCGCATTTGTTTACTCGTGGAGACTGGGGAATGCGTGAATCTTCTAGGTCTATTCAGTATAAATTTAAAATTACAGTAATACATACAGGAAGCTTTTCTGTGCAATTAAACTTTTCACACATGCTTAATTTTAATTACGCAAAGGTGTCTACATAAGTGAAAACAGGTAAACTAATTTGTCAATTTTTTAACATACCTATCGAGAAAACCTACTTTATTATAGTCAGGACTTTTGGCTTTAATGGTCACCTGCTCTCCCTAATTAGTCTGTTATTTCGAGGTTTTACTGCATTACTCTTCACCACTCTATCTCCAGAACCAGAGCAGTTGGGGCCTCCTTGCAGGTATTCAATAAGTGGTTGAAGAATGCATGATTTCACAAGTTTGTGTTGCCTCCGTGATGTAACATTTTCCCTGCGAAGAAGATGTTTAACTTAGGATGACATTCAATGTGCTTCAGAGTGTTTAAACATGGTAGGCATTTCAGGCATGAATAAGCTGTATGGTGAACTTATAGATGCAAAGGATCTAGTGAACAAACAGCTATTTAACCAAAGAAAAGCTTGTGGATACAAAGCAGAGGGACATTTCTGGAGCACTGGAAACTAATTCCTATAAGGCTAAAACCTTGTTTTGAGTAAGTAAAATCCTAAATATTCCATATGCAAACACTTTGTGGAGGGAATATTTAGGTTGGTGTCCTAACATTGGACGGAAACTAGGAATTAGTGTAGTGTGGGCTTAATATAAGACCAGATCTGTAAGTCAGAGTGAATTTTATATTTTACTACATTCAGTTTTACCACTACATAAAAAAGAATGCCATAAAGCTACAGGTAATTTAGAGAAGTATTATTGGAAAAGCAAACAGAAGGAGTAAAAATATCCTAATGTATGACGGGACAGAGAGAAACATTTCCTTTAAATATAGATAATATCCATTTAATTAGTCTTATAGTGCTTACATTTTCCTTTTAAAAGTTCCTACACACAATAATAAGACCACACAATAATATTGAAAGGTTAACATGGTACATGCAGGCAGGCTAAATAGCCATCTCAAATGATGAATAAAGAAAAATTGAATTTCTTTAAGGAAAGGGATAGGGAGTGGGATATCCAAAGGGAAGGCCTGCACAGCACTGAGCCAAGGGGACATTGGTTCAATGATGGCAGCACCCAGGAGCTGGAGTTTCATCCTTACATCCGGTCACTGGCAGGAGGCTCTTGTCATCAGTGGCCTGAGCTAATGGGCTTGAAATGTGGATGGAATGCAGGCGTGTGATCAGGTGGCTTCAGGACCATTTCAGTTCCTTACATGGTGTGACTCTTGGTGTCCAGCAAGTGTTTCCTGGTCTTTTGTTCTCCTGTGGTGGGAAGCTTACAAATGGCCATGGTTAAGGATTATATTGTCTTAAATTCCTAACATTTTCCTCCTCTTTCTATTTGTTAGTAATTATTCTTAATCACGGCAAAGGTCTTTATCTTCAGTCAGCTGTCCTGAGGAACAAGGCTCCTGGTGCTGTTGGCAGGAATCTCTTGCTATAAAAGCCTAATATGCAAATTGTACCCTCGGGAGTTCAACCAGGAGACTGGGGGTTTGCTTGCTATGATGTGTGCAGACCACCAGGAGATGACGAGGAACGAAGGAAGGCCCTGGCCAGCAGCCAGAAGCTGGGGAAGGGAGGCCCTGGCTGGCAGCTGGAGGGCCCTGATCAGCCTGATCTCTAGACAGGCCTAGGGACCCTGCTGGAACATGAATTTTGTGCACCAGCCCTCTAGTATAAGAATAAACAGTTACCCCACATAACAGAAACCATCCAGCCAGCAGCTTAATGTGTCCATTACTATAAGAGAGGGTGAAACGATCAGACTAGTTTATATTGTAATTATTAGATACTGAAAAACAATAGCCAGAACACCTGGTGAAAGGTAGACATTCGTCATGGGGAGCTACTGCATGAACCTTTAGAGAAAACATCCCTGCATCTTTTTCCCCAAACAGTGGGTCCCAACGCATAAAGGTCCCTGTATGTGACTTTCTTCCCAAAATGAATAGACTGAGTATAATTTATTACAGTAGACAAGATGGAAAGGCCTGCTCTACATAGGTTCCTCCTGAAAGGCAAGAGTCAGAGATATTAAGAACATTTTTTTGTTAAATACACCCAAATATTTTTATCTCTTCTGGATGGAATTAGTTCTCCTTTAGCCACACCAGCAGTGATCAAGACTGCAATTATAGTGCCTTCAAAAGACAACCTTGAGGTGGTCCTTGGGTTCAGTCACCCATTCTTCCCCTTCTGGTACCTTCTTCACCCTACCAACTTCAGAGCAGTTGGAGTGGTGAGAAGCAGGTCCCAGGGTCCAGTCCACGTCGATCATCTGGTGAGCACTTTTCCATAATTTGAGTAGAATCCTGCCTCTTGCTAAGAAGGGATGTAGCAGACCTGTTACAGAAAAATCCCTAGCACATGCCAAATCATTAATTACAGTCAGTGTACTTTGTTTAAGATGCTGCATATAATTCTTAATTTTTAACATCTGATCTACATATGCATCAGTTCCTAGAAATGGTTGCTGTATATTGTTTTGTAGAGACTCAAACCAATATGCTTCAGGGAGCTACTCTAATCTGGAGCAGAGCGATCGGCAACACCCATCCCAATGCAGCAGATGAGTCTCCTGGCATAGTTTGGCTATATTCTTCTTTAGGATATGGTTCATTTTCTATTTTCCCCAAAGATTGGGGTGGAGTTTTTATGCAATACCCAAGGAAACCTGTTGAGTGACTTGAGAGTAACAGCTGGTCCTGAGGCAGCCACAGGGGTCACTTGTCTGGTTTTGCTGCTTTTCTGGGCTGGAGCTGAAATACAACTGAGGCCTAGATGTTATCTTTAGGGAGGAAAAGTCGGGGGTCTAAACAGGACGACCAGTGATATGCTACCCTTGGGAGTGAGGTTTTTGTTTTCCCAGTTTTGCCCCTTGCTAGGCATCTGGAGCTTCTGCTCAGTTAGTTTCTATACCTGGCCCATTGTCCTTGCTCTGGGGATGGTTAGGGGGTGATTTGTGTATGTTAGGACTATAGGGAAAAACTGTATTTTTTGCCCTATAGTCCAACCACATTCCAAGCCCACCAGCTCAGCCCCAAACCCACTGAGGACAAGAGCTTCCTGCCAGTGATGCATATAAGAATGAAACTCCAGCTTCTGGGTGCTACCATCATTGTCTCCTTGGCTCGGTGCTGTGCAGCCCTTCCCTTTGGATATTCCATCACCATCTCTTTTTCTTAAATAAATTCAATTTTTCTTTATCCACCATCTGCCGCGTACACCATCCACTCCAACCTTTCAAATATAGCACACAAAATGTAGATCTTATTTAATAAAAGTGTAATATTAAAATTGACCATTTCTTTGGGACGCGTAAGCCATGCCCACCAGCCAATCAGAGCGACTGTATGCAAATTAGCCTAGCCAAGATGGCGGAGGCCACAGCCCCGGGAGAAGCCGTGAACTGGGGTTGAGCAGGGCAGATAGATTCGCAGGCAGCAGCCGAAGGGGCGGGGAGCAGCCAGCCGGCCCCATCCCTCAGCTGCAGCCTTGCAATAGACCAATCGCGTGGGGCACACGCACGCGGAGGCCTAAGCCTCCGTGTGCATGTGCCCGGAGATGGATTCCCAGGCAGCGAGGCCTAAGTGATGGGTCCATTCCAAGGCCTCAGCCGAGGGGTGGGGAGCAGCTTTGGAAGGAATGGGGGAGGCAGCAAAGCAGGTCAGAGGGAGGACGTGAAGAAAAAAATTAAGGTGGGAAGGAAGGAAAAGGGGAGGGTGGGCAGGGGGAAAGATAAAGGAAAGAAGAAATGTGGGAAGGGAAGGAAGGTAGTAGAAAAATGGCAAGAATGATGATGGAACAGAAGTAGGAAATAAGGAGGAAAGAAAAGTTTGTAAATGATGAGTCAGTAGGAAAAGTGTTACATAAAGGAGAAAAATTATGTGAGAGGAAGAAGCCAATAAGGAAGTCAAATACAGTGGCTTTGTAGTATAAACTTCATATCTGGTATTGTGAGTCCTCCAACTCTGTTCTTCTTTCTCAAGATTGCTGGAGCTCTTCAGAGTCAAAACGGTTTCTTTATTATCCCTAGAAATATACGGGTTTACAATTTCAGGGATCAGTGACATTCAGGGATGTGGCCATAGCCTTCTCTCAGCAGGAGTGGGACAGTCTGGATTCTGCTTGCAGCGGTTCTCAACCTGTGGGTCGCGACCCTTTTGGGGGTCAAATGACCCTTTCACAGGGCTCGCCTAAATACATCCTCCATATCAAATATTTACATTACGATTCATAACAGTAGCAAAATTACAGTTATTAAGTAGCAATGAAAATAATTTTATGGTTGGGGGTCACCACAACATGAGGAACTGTATTAAAGGGTCGCGGCATTAAGAAGGTTGAGAACCACTGGCTTAGAGGGCTGTAATATTGGAGAACTATAGTAACTTGGTCTCACTTGGTAAGTTTATATCTCAAATAAATTGTAATTTGCTCCATGAAATATCTTCTTGTTTTCCTTTTTAAAGATTTTTAAATTGATTTTTTTTTTTTTGAGAGAGAGAGAGAGAGAGAGAGAGAGAGAGAGAGAGAGAGAGAGAGAAAGGGAGAGAGAGATGGAGAAACATCGATGTAAGAGCAGAACATAGATCAGCTGCCTCCTGTACACCCCCCTACTGGGGATCAAGTCCCCAACCCAGGCATGTGCCCTGATGGGGAATTAAACCAGTTTTGGTGCAGTGGACAGTACCCAGCCAACTGAGCCACACTGGCCAGGGATTTTTTTCCTTTTTATTGAATTTATAGGGATTACATCTATAATAATCTATAATAATAAAAGCATAATATGCTAATTAGACCTGATGTCCCCAGACAACCTTCCGGACGAAGCCAGGGCTGCGAGGGAAGCCTGGGTCCCAGGTGCCAGGGGGAAGCTGGTGTTGGCAGCCAGAGGAAGGAAGGCCTACTCTTGCACGAATTACGTGCATCGGTCTCTAGTTAGTTAATAAAATTATACAGGTTTCAGGTATACAATTCTATAAAACATCATCTGCACACTGTATTTTATATTCACTATCCCAAGTCAAGTCTCTGTCCATCATCATTTATACCCTCTTCCACCTCCTCCTAGCAATCACTACATTATTGTCTGTGTTCATGAGATGTTTTTTTTTCTCAATCTTTTTACTCCCCGCAACTACCCCCTCCAGTTGTCTGCTCTTTATGAGTCTGTCTCTGATTCTTTTGTTATTCACTTTGTCATTAGATCCACATATGAGACAAGTAACATGATTTCACTAAAATACCTTCTTCATTGGACAGTTTAGTGCTATCTTAAGAAATAAATTTTATGCAGCAGTAAAAAAGAAGAATCTTTTACCCTTTGAGACAGCATGGAGGGACATGGAGGGTATCATGCTGAGTGAAATAAGTCAGTCAGAGAAAGACAAGTATCACATGATCTCACTCATATGTGGAATCTACCAAACTGATGACCGGAGTGTATCCAGAGACGTGGAAGTATTCAACAGAGTGCGGAATCTTGGCCGGAAGGTGGGGGAGGGTGGGTAGGAGGTAATTAACCAAGGACCTTGTATGCATATATGTATTACTCAGAGACACAGACAACAGGGTGCTGAAAGCCTGGGGCCAGAGAGGAGGGGGAGTGGGATGGAGGGAATCAATGGGGGGAAAAAGGGGGACATATGTAATCCTTTCAACAATCTATACTAATAAAAGGGTAATATGTTAATTAGACCAGATAGACCGAACATCTTCTGAACATCATTCTGAACATCCTTCCTGACAAAGCCATGGCTTAAGTGATGCCGCTTGGAGTCCTGGGTGCCTGTGGCTGGCCCTGGGTGTAGCTGTTCAGGGTCCTGGGTGCTTGCCCGGGTGAAGGTACCTGGCCTGGGTGAAGCAAGCCCGGGTTCCGGGTGTCTGTGGCCAGCCCAGGCAAAGCCATCCTGGGTCCCAGGTGCTTGCAGCCGGCCAGAGGGGGAAAGCCTGGGTCCTGTTGCCTGCGGCTGGCTGGAGGAGGGAAGCCTGGGTCCAGGGTGTAGGGGCTGGGGCAGAGGTGGTTAGGGGCAATCAGGCAAACAGGCAAGCAGTAGGGGCGATTAGGCAGGTAGGTGAGTGGTTAGGGGTGATCAGGCAGGCAGAGGGGTTAGGGGTGGTCAGGCAGGCAGGTGAGTGGTTAGGGGCGATCAGGCAGGCAGGCAGGCAGACAAGCAGTTATGAGCCAGCGGTCCCAGATTGTGAGAGGGATGTCTGACTGCCAGTTTAGGTCTGATCCCGCAGTCGGACATCCCCCAAGGGGTCCTAGATTGTGAGAGGGTGCAGGCCAGGCTGAGGGACCTCCACTCCTCCCCCTACCCCACATGAATTTCGTGCACTGAGCCTCTAGTAAAGAATTATTTAAAAAGGAAAAAGAAATGAATGTAATGTCTTCTTCTTGTTACCACAGAAATTATTTGAGCATTATTGGATGGGGAATGATAAAATGGCAAGATTAGAATTCTGGGGTGTTTATTACATAAACATTGACAAAGTCTAGATTTCCTGATGTGTTTATGCCCCAAATTGCTGTAAAAAAAATGCTTTGTTGATATCTGACTTACCTGTAGGCAGAACAGCTATACAAAGAGTCCTGATTTGTTCTATCTGATGAGCCTGTGCAATGTATACAGTGAAAGATTGGATAAACAGAAATCATTCAAAAGTGAATTTACTTCATTTTATTTCTTGTAAAATAATTAACTTGATTGTAGTTAAAATTTGTAATATATGAACTTTGCATTTAGATTAAATGAATATCCTATAGATATAGATGTCACAGAAAACTTTTTGTTTTTTCTCTTAGAAAAATAATAATTATGTTCCTATTGTGCTTGTATTTGTAGGTGGCAGAAGCAAGGATTTGGACTCAGGTACTCTGGTTTCACAAACTGTGCTCTCAATTACAATGTCATACTTTCTGTCAAGATACAGAAGATAGATAGAGAGAGAGATAGGTAGATTTTATTTAAAATAAGAACTTCCCCCCAATATCTGGATTCTTGAGTCCCCTTACCTTTCTATGAAGTACTTATTAATATCATTTTTACCTGTAGTTATTGCAGATTTAATGTAGGCTCAAAGCATTTTTTAATACATATTCTATTTCTTTTCTACAAGATCTGGCATTCTTATATTGTAAGCAGGACAATATTTTTTTTATTTGTTGGTTTAACCAAATTTATTTGTTGGTTTAACCAAATACAGCATGTCCCAAAAACATATACACACACTTTGGATAATTATAAAGGCAGTGTTTATTGAAATATATTTCATTTTCAAAATTGAGCTATCAACTATTAAAGTGTGTATACATTTTTTGGGACACCCTGTAAATACAAGTTCTTTACTTAATTGATGGATTTTATATAATTCTTTATTTTGAAAAAATTCTAACCAGAAAATTTATAAGAATAGTACAGAACATACATATAACCTTTACACAGAGGTTGTTTATTTTATATATTAATTTTTTATCATTCTCATCCTGCCACCACTACCCCCATGAGATGCTCTTGACTCTAAATGGTTCAGTGTGCTTTTCTTAAGGGCAAGTTCATTCACTATATAATCTTTGCAAAATTATCAAAATCAAACTTTGGAATCACATTTTTATCTAATTTATAAGCCTTAATCAAATTTTAACAATTTTCTCAATGGTGTTCTTTATAGAAAAAAAAATTCCAACCAAAATCTAAGACAAAAATCATGGATTTCATTACTTTAGTTGCTTTTAACTTGAAATAACTGTTTGGTCTTCCTTTGCCTTTTAAGACCTTGGTATTTTTGCTGAGCACATCTCTTTTGTAGATTGTCCCTCAATTTGAATTTGTCTAATATTTCCCCATAATTAGACTCAGTTATGTATTTTTGGCAGAAATAATATTAAATTGATTGTTGTCCTTCGTGCATGTCAAGAGGCTCATTACAACAATTTATCTCATTACTGATGATGTTACCTTTGACTATATGATTATGGTGGAGTCTGCCAGGATTCTCTACTGTAATTTCCCCACTGTGTAATTAAAAAGTGTTTTGTTGGTAGGTACTTTGAAACTGTAAATATGTTCCTCATCAAACTTTTACCACTAATTTTAGCATCCATTTCTGATTCTTAAGTAAAGCAACTAGATACAGGATCAGCACACTTTTTATATAAAGAGCCAGATCCTAAATACTTTAGTCTATATAGGCCATATGGTTTTTGTTTCAGCTACTCAGTTGTACTGTTGTGTGAAAGCAGCCATTGATAGGCTTGATGTGGCTGTGTCTCATTAAAACTTTATTTCAGCCCAGCCAGAATGGTTCAATTGGTCGAGCATTGTTCCATGAACCGAAAGATTACCAGTTTGATTCCTGATCAGGTCACATGCCTGGGTTGCTGGCTCAATTCCCAGTAGGGGGTGTAAGGAAGGCAGCCAATCAATGGTTCTCTTTCACATTAATGTTTCTCTCTCTGTCCCCCACTCCCTTCCTCTTTATCTAAAATAAATTTTAAAAAAGATTTAAAAAACACATACAAAAAGTAAAACATTTTATTTCAAAAACACATTTGGCAGGCCACATTTGGCCCATGGACCAAGTTTGCTGATCCCAGAACTAGATGGTCATTAAGTAGTAATTTTGTAACTATGTCATTTCTTCAACATTTATTAGTTAGCATTTTGATATAAGAAGAGCATTCCCTTATCCCCATTTATTTATTTTTCATTTATTTTATGTACTAGAGGCCCAGTGCACAAAATTTGTGCAAGGGAGAGGGGGGGAGGTGTGTGTGTGTGTGTGTGTGTGTGTGTGTCCCTCAATCTAGCCTGCACCCTCTCCAGTCTGGGACTCCTTGAGGGATGCCCGACTGCCCATTTAGGCTCGATCCCATCCCTCTCAAAATCTGGGACTGCTGGCTCCCAACTGCTCGCCTGCCTGCCTGCCTGATTGCCCCTAACCGCTTCTGCCTGCCAGCCTGATCACCCCCTAACCACTCCCCTACCAGTCTGATTAACACCTAACTGCTCCCCTATTGGCCTGATTGCCCCCAACTGCCCTCCCCTGCCGGCCATCTTGTGGCAGCCATCTTTTGTCCACGTGGGGGCGGCCATCTTGTGTGTTGGAGTGATGATCAATTTGCATATTACCTCTTTATTATATAGGATGCATTCTTATTGTACTCAGTAAGTTATAATCTTTTTTTATGTTTCTAATATGTTTATTTTTTAAAATCTTTATTGTTCAGATTAGTACAGTTGTTCCTCTTTTTTCCCCCCATAGCTCCCCTCCTCCCAGTTCCCACCTCCCCCTTGTCCTTACCCCCGCCCTCCCCCTTACTGTTCTCATCCGTAGGTGTACGATTATTGTCCATTCTCTTCCCGCAACCCCAACACCCTTTCCCCCCGAAAATTGTCAGTTCAATCCCTTTCTATGCCTCTGATTCTATTCTATTCACCAGTTTATTCTGTTCAACACATTTTAAAACAATTTATTCACTTGATTTTTAGATTTACTTGTTGATAGATATGTATTTGTTGTTCCTAATTTTTTAATTAATTTTTTCTATTATTACATAAAGTTTTACAAAGATTAGTACATATATCTCTTTTTCCCCCTGCCCTTCTCCCAGCCTCCCCTACCCCCCAGTGTTTTGTGCCCATTGGTTTTGCTTAAATGCATGCACCAAAGTCCTTTGGCTGATTTGTTACCCCCCACCCCAATGTCCCTGTCCTTGTTGCTTAATTTGACAGTCTGTTTGATGCTGCTCTACCCCTGTGTCTATTTTTGTTCACCAGTTTATAATGGTTATTATTATCCATAGATGAGTGAGGACATGTGGTATTTTTCTTTCATTGACTGGCTTATTTCACTTAGCATTATGTTCTCCAGTTCCATCCATGCTGCTGCAAATGCTAAGAACTCCTTCCTTTTTACAGCAGCATAGTATTCCATGGTGTAGATGTACCACAGTTTTCTAATCCATTTATCTCCTGATGGGCACTTAGGCTATTTCCAAATTTTAACTATGGTAAATTGTGCTGCTATGAAAATAGGGATGCATATGTCCTTTCTGATTGGTGTTTTGGTTTCTTAGGATATATTCCCAGAAGTGGGATCACAGGGTCAAAAGGGAGATCCATTTTTAATTTTTTGAGGAAACTCCATACTGTTCTCCACAGTGGCTGCACTAGTCTGCATTCCCACCAGCAGTGCATGAGTGTTCTTTTTTCTCCGCATCCTCTCCAGCATTTGTCATTTGTTGATTTGTTGATGATAGCCATTCTTACAGGTGTGAGATGGTACCTCATTGTTGTTTTGATTTGCATCTCTTGGATGATTAGTCATTTTGAGCATGTTTTCATATGTTTCTTGGCTTTCTGAATATCCTCTTTTGAAAAGTGTCTATTTAGGTCCTTTGCCCATTTTTTGATTAAATTGTTTGTTTTCTTTTTGTTAACTTGTATGAGTTCCCTATTGTTGTTCCTAATTTTTATCTTTACTTTTTCTTCTTCCTCTTCTCAAAGGATACCTTTCAGCATTTCATATAATACTGGTTGGGTGGTGATAAACTCCTTTAGCTTTTTTTTGTCTGTGAAGCTCTTTATCCGACCCTCAATTCTGAATGATAGCTTTGCTGGGTAAAGTAATCTTGGCTGTAGGTTCTTGCTATTCATCACTTTGAATATTTCTTGCCACTCCCTTCTGGCCTGCAGTTTCTGTTGAGAAATTGGCTGACAGACGTATGGGTGCCCCCTTGTAGGTAACTGACTGCTTTTCTCTTGCTGCTTTTAAAATTCTCTCCTTGTCTTTTGCTCTTGGCATTTTAATTATGATGTGTCTTGGTGTGGTCCTCTTTGGGTTCCTTTTGTTTGGGATTCTCTGTGCTTCATGGACTTGGAAGTCTATTTCTTTTACCAGGTAGGGGAAGTTTTCTGACATTATTTCTTCAAATATGTTTTTAATATCTTGCTCTCTCTCTTCTTCTGGCACCCCTATAATTCTGATGTTGGTATGCTTGAAGTTGTCCCAGAGGCTCCTTACACTGTCTTCATATTTTTTGAATTCTTTTTGCTTATCTATTTGGGTTTTTTTTGCTTCTTTGTATTTCAATTCTTTGACTTGATTCTTGCATTCCTCCAATCTGTTGTTGGATCTCTGTACAACATTATCAATTTCAGTCAGTGTATGCTTAATTTCTAGTTGGTCCTTTTTCATATCCTTGATGGTCTCATTAGATTTATTGAGGATCTCACTAATTTATTCGCGGTTTCTAGAAAATTCTTGAAAAACCATAAAACTGTGGTTTTGAACTCTATATCCAATTGTTTGCATTCCTCCATTTCTGTCATTTGTGATCTGTTTCGTTGTCTCCACATTTTGGCTGCTTCCCTGGGTTGATAGAGTGGCTTTCTGTGTTAGGTGATCACTGAGAGGAAATGACCTCCAAGCCAGTTGGTTATGCGAATCAGCTGTGTCTACAGTGGGAGAACTTCTGTGCTGGAGACACCCTTATGGGGCAAGAGTTGTTTCAGTGGGGCTTTCGTACAAGACCCCTGGGTACGCTGGCACTTGTACCTCCAAGGAGGTGCTATTTTTAGCTTCTGCCTGGGGCTTCCCAGCCTTATATATGCAAAAGCCTCTGTGTGCAGCTTGGGTGGGGCAGGGTCTCAGGGAGTCTACAGGGTGGAGCAACCAGCTATGGCCAATTCTCAGCCCTATCCTAAGAGGAACCGGGTCTCAAGCCGTTCTAGAATTTCTCCCGGTGCCCGACAGTGCCCGACAGTCCAGCTCCTCCCTGTATAGTTCTGAGTCCCCAGAAACTCGCCTGGAACTGGAGTCCAGAGCCATCAGTAAGTAGCTTGTGCTTCCCTCCAGTACAAAATGCTTCCAGCCCTTTCTGTGAGCCCTTTCCACGAGCCCTTTCCGCAAGCCCCTTCGCATGCCTCCGTACCTCTGTACCCTACTTCCACACCTCCTCTGAGTCTCAGTCTTTTTCTAGTTGTAGAATTTCCACTCAGCTAGCCTTTCTGTGGGTCTGGGTGGTGTCCGTTTTTTCTTTTCATTGTTGTTTTAAAATAGTTGTGCACAGCCGTAATTCTGGTGTTTACCTATGCCACCATCTTGATCACCAAGTTATAATCTTTTACTATCATTCTGGTAGTAAATTGTCCTACAGATGGCAAATGAGAACCTCTTTATGGTAGCCTATGTGTCCTTTTGTATGAGTTTATATTAAAAAAGAACACCTTGTAGTGAAATTTGCAGTATTAATATACTAGCTAAAATATGTAATTAGATGGCATTTACAAATTAGTAAAGAGCAGCTCTAATAGGATGCTGAGAGGAAATGGGGAACAAGATGTTGACAGTGAACTCTATTGAGAGGAGACACAGATGAGGAGTAATTGGGAAAAAAGAATGTACTGGAAGAAAGTGCAGGGTCACAACAGTGAGGATAAGAGATAGGAGTGTTCTTTTTGAGAAATTTACCATCTTTTGCAACACATTTCAAGACAATTTTATGGCTGGAAGTCATATTGTTAAGAACATGCACTAATTATTTTTCATTTAAAAAATAAACTCAAGAAAATGAGCTTTAAAAAAACATTTATGTGATGACATCAGAAGCATGGCAGCATGATAGGACATCGTCTTTCCCCTTGAAGTTACAGCAGGTAGAACAGCTATAATTCAACAAAGAATTCCCTACTCAACACACAAACATGCTTGAGAGATCTGTACATTGAAACAGCTAAAGGTGGGCCAATTGAAGTGACGAGGGAGGAGGGAAGGGGAAAGAGCAGAGACAGGCGCCATGGATGCAGCCTGGGGCTCACTGCAGGTCACAGGAGCAGGGGAAGAATCATGTTGCCTCCTGCATACTCTGCGGCCCTGAGGAGCAGAGAGGTAGAATAATCATTCCTGAATGGTTAGTGCAGCTGAAGCCAGTGACCAGGGCAGAGACAGCACACTGAGGTGGCAGCTGTGGTCTGGCAGCCACCATCACCAGGCAGAAAACAAAGCCACAGCCTGTTACCTCCCCTCACCTTCCCAGAGCTAGCAGCAGGCCCCAGAAGAAGCTGTAGTCGTGAGTATTGGGTTACACAGCACAGTATCTGCAGCGCTGAGAACTGGAGAGGAAGAAGCCGCTGTCTCTAAGCAACAGGTGCATGCTGTGGCTAATCCCAGTGACCAATGGAGATAAAGAGGTGTGGCAGATGAGGTCTAGCAGCCCAATTACTGGGAGAACAAAGCCACAAATGCATGAGCCGGCCTCTCCTAGCCCACCCTGCCCTCATCCAGGTGATACCTGGAACACCTCAGGCAGTACAGCACTTCAGCAAGTCTCTAGTTGCAGGGAGCAGCACTGGGATTTCATGGGCTTGGAACTCAAACACATAACACTTCCCCCACAGGGGTGGTGCTATGAGACCTAGATGACCTCAAGATAGAGGTGGTGCCCACTATCCATGGAAATACAGGGCATTTTCTATCACCCTGCAGAGATCTAAGACTCCGGAGCAATGCAAGAGAAAATAAAAACTGTTCTTCAGCACCACCTACTGGAAAACCTCTTACCAACTTGCTCAAACTTCTTATAAATAGAAAAGCTAAACACTCTTTTAAAAAGCAGGTTTCATTCCCATGAGTGCCTAGGAAGAGAGATAATTTATCAAATACTATGTGCTGTCAGACAGCTCAGAACAAAAGTAAAAAATTTCCATAAGATAAACTTAAAAACATGGAAATGTGACATAAATGACAGAATGCAAGACGGCAGTTCTGAAAAAACTCAATGAGATACTAGAAAACTCAGACAGTTTAATGAACTCAGAAATAAAATAAACAAACAAAATGAATATTAAAGATATTAAAATTTTGAAAAGAACCAAATAAAAGTGCTGGACCTGAAGAACTCAATAAAAAAGATGAAGAATGAACTAACAAGCTTAGGAAATAGAGCTGACCAGATGGAGGAAATAATTTGTGATATTGAAGATAGAAATCTAGAAATGACATGAAAGGAGGGATTTGAAAGTGTAAAAAAAAGAAAAGAACACTATGAGAATGCCATCAGTAAGAGCAATAAAAGAATAATGGGCAGCCCTGACTGGTTTAGCTCAGTAGATAGAGCATCGGCTACAGACTCAAGCATCCCAGGTTCGATTCGAGGCAAGGGCATGCCCTTTGGTTGCGGGCACATCCCCAGCGGGGGGTATGCAGGAAGCAGGTGATCGATGTTTCTCATCGATGTTTCTAACTCTCTATCCTTCTCCCTTTCTCTCTGTAAAAAAATCAATAAAATATATATATTTTAAAAAGAATAATGGGCATACCAGAAGAAGAGAGGGAAAAGGGAACATAGAACCTATTCAAAAATATAATTGATGAGAACTCAATCTATGGAAAGAACTGGATTCTCAAATCCAGAAGCAAATAGAATACCGAATTATCTTTAAAAAAGGCACATTATATTAAAACTGTCAAAAATTAATGACAAAGAATTTTCAAGGCAGCCAAGGAAAATAAGACAGTAACTATAAAGAAAACCCCATTAGATTATCACTGGATTTTTCAGCAGAAACCCTATAAGCTAGGAGAGAGTGGAATCCAATATTTAAAATATTGAGAGAGTGAGATTACTAAAGAATAATATATCCAGCAAAGTTATCCTTTTGATATGAAAGAGCAATAAATACTTTTGCAGACATACAGAAGCTGGAAACCTGTGTTATTGGAAAAATTGAAGGAGTTATTTTATCTGAAACAAAAAGACTAAAGAACTATGAGTAAGGTGACTAATAGGCAGACAGAACCAAGAAATTGCAACCATCATTCCCATTATCCAGAAGATAATACTACTGTAATTTGGAAATAAACTCAGCATAAAAAATGAACTCTGAATTTGCACAATGGAATGGAGATAAGACACCTTCAGAAGAAAAGGGACTACTGTATATAAGAAACTTTTTTTCGTGAAGCTAATGGTAACCACACCAAAATTTAAAAAAAATCTAGAATTCTGACACATGACAAAAAGCAAGGAAATAGAGGGGGAAAATAATAGAATACCACCAAACTAAAATAACAGAAACATAAAGAAAAAGAAGCAATGGAGACAGAGCAGACAATAAATAATAAAAGGGTTATAGGAAATCCTCACACATTGATAATTACCTTAAATGTAAATGGACTGAACTTACCAATAAAAAGGCACAGGGTAATGTATAAAAGCATGTAAGTTCCCTGCTTAATCTTTCCCTATTCGCCCGTTCACTTCCACTTTCTCTCTGAGATTTATCAGTCTGTTCCATGCTTCTATGTCTCTGGATCTGTTTTGTTCATAAGTTTATTTTGTTAATTAGATTCCACATATGATTGAGATCACATGATGCCTGTCTTTCTCTGACTAGCTTATTTCACTTAGCAAAATATTCTCCAGGTCCTTTCATGCTGTCTCAAAAGATAAGAGATCCTTCTTTTATACTGTTGCATAGTATGCCATGGTATAAATGTACCATACATAGCCTTTTTATCCACTCATCTACGGATGGGCACTTGGGATGTTTCCAAATTTTAACTATTGTAAATTGCATAGCTATAAACAGAGGGGTGCATATATTCTTTCTAATCGGTGTTTCAGATTTCTTAGGATATATTCCTAGAAGTGGGATCACTGGATCAAATGGCAGCTCCATATTTATTTTTTTTAAATCTTTATTGTTCAGATTATTACAGTTGTTCCTCTTTTTTCCCCCATAGCTCCCCTCTTCCCATTTCCCACCCCAACCTCTGTCCTTGCCCCCCCCCCCACTGTCCTCATCCATAGGTGTACAATTATTGTCCAGTCTCTTCACTCATCCCCAACACCCTTAACCCCCGAAAATTGTCAGTCCATTCCCTTTCTATGCCTCTGATTCTATTCTATTCACCAGTTTATTCTGTTCATCAGATTTTTTATTCACTTGATTCTTAGATTCACTCGTTGATATATATTTGTTGTTCATAATTTTTACTTTCCTTTTTCTTCTTCCTCATTCTCAAAGGATACCTTTCA
>PVJC01031965.1:0-20255 GCA_004026665.1 Murina feae | reverse complement strand
CTCTATGTTGATCTCTCAGACTCTTGCCCTCCCCTGCATGTTGTTCTCTTTTTTGAGCTGTGGCCAGGGCTGGGTGCTGCCTGCCTCCCAAGCTTGCCTACTGCCCATCTTCCTCCAGCCACCAGAAAGCAGGGAAAACCCCGCCTCATGGTCAGGCCAACCTTTTCCTGCTCCCTGATCCCCGGAAGGGACCTGGGAAGCCGCCAAGCAGGCCGCCAACTCTTTCCCACTCACCCGTCCCCTGCTGCCTTCCTTTCCCACTTCCCGGTGCCACCAAGGGGTCTGGGGAGCTGCCAAGTAGGATCCCGGTCCCTGCAGCCTTGCTTTCCCACTCCCCGGTGCCCCGCAAAGGGCCTGGGCAGCCACCAAGCAGGCCGAGACACCCCCCCCCCGCTGCCTCTTTCCCACTCCCCGTCCCACCACCTTGCTTTCCCACTTCCTGGTGCCCTGCAAGGGGCCTGGGAAGCCCACCAAGCAGGCCACTGACCCCCTGCTGCCTCTTCCCCGCTCCCCGATGCCCCTCCAAGGGCCTGGACAGCTGCCAAGCAGGCCGCTGTTGCCCTGCCACCTCTTACCCGCTCCCCGATGCCCCGCAAAGGGCCTGGACAGCTGCCAAGCAGGCCGCTGTTGCCCTGCCACCTCTTACCTGCTCCCCGATGCCCTGCAAAGGGCCTGGGAAGCCCACCAAGCAGGCCGCCGGCCCCTTGCCGCCTCTTACCCGCTTCCCGGTGCCCCTCCAACCCTGCCGCCTGTTTCCCATGCACCGGTCCTGGGTCCTGCGCTGTCCCACCCTGCAGCCACTCTGTGCACTCGGGAGGTCCCTCAGCCCGGCCTGTGCCCTCTGGCAGTCTGGGACCCCTCGGGGGATGCCCACCTGCTGGCGTGCCTGACCAGCCTGGGTGAGGGGCTTTAAGGCTGCCCACAGTTCCCATTGACCCAACGTCCCAGCAAGGCTGGCTGGACGCAGGTTTCTGTGATTTATCTCCTATAATTGATGCTGTTCCTTGAAGGCCTGGGATTATCTTCTATAATTGATACACTGTTCCTTTAAGGCGGCCTTCTAACTAACTGAAGCCTCCTCTGCCTCACCTCGCAGCGTCTATAATGAAACAATTGTTACTTTTACTGGTTAGGCCCGGGCTGCTCTTTCCTTCAGCTCCCGAGGATTCTATGATTGTTATATTGTTTCAAATGTTTCAAATCTGTGTTTCACTAGAGCCAGTTTAAGTGGAGAGGCTGCAGCTTCACTTTCGCTCCTGCCGCAATGGAAACTGCCCTTTACTCAGGTCCGGGAGTGGTGGCCTCCATGTTGGCTGGGCTAATTTGCATACAGCCGCTCTGATTGGCTGGTGGGCGTGGCTTACCCTGTCTCGGAGAAACGGTTAATTTTAATATTTCGCTTTTATTAGTTTAGATACTGAATTATCAGAAAGAGAAACTAAATAAACAATCCAATTTATCATTAAGATACCTAAGAATAAATTTAATCAAGGAGGTAAAAGACGTGTACTTGGAAAACTACAGGACATTAAAAAAAGAGATAGAGGAAGATATAAATAAAAGAATATACCATGTTCCTGGATTGGTAGAATTAACATCGTTAAAATGTTCATATTACCCAAGGCAATCTACAGATTCAATGTAATCCCTAATAAAACACCAACAGCATATTTCCCAGATCTAGAATAAATACTCCAAAAATTTATATGGAACCAAAAAAGATCCTGAATAGCCACAACAATCTTGAGAAAAAAGAAGCTGGAGGGATCACAGTAACAGATGTCAAGTTTTATTACAAAGCCACTGTAATCAAAAGAGCCTGGTACTGGCACAAGAACAGACATCTAGATCAATGGAATAGAATAGAGAATCTAGAAATTGACCCAAACGACTATGCCCAATTAATATTTGATAAAGGAGGCAAAAGCATACAATGGAGTCAAGACAGTCTCTTCAATAAATGGTGTTGGGAAAATTGTACAGGTACATGAAAAAATATGAAACTAGATCACCAACCTACATCATACACACGAATAAACTCAAAATGAATAAAATACTTAAATGTAAGTCAGGAAACCATAAAAATCCTAGAAAAAACCATAGGCCACAAAATCTCAGACCTCTTTCGTAGCAATGTTTATGGATACATCCTAGGGCAAAGGAAACTAAGGGAAAATAAACAAATGGGACTACATCAAAATAAAAGCTTCAGCACAGCAAAAGAAACCATCTACAAAATGAAAAGGGAGCCCACTGTATGAGAGAACATAGTTGGCTATGATACAGCTGATAAAGGTTTAATTGCACAGGTACATGCAAAAATATGTACAAGGAATATACAAGGAACTTATACAACTTAACAAAAGAAAGACAAACAATCCTATTAAAAAATGGGCAAAGGACCTAAATAGACACTTCTCCAAAGTGGACATACAGATGGCCAAGAGACATATGAAAAAATGCTCAAAGTCACTGATCATCAGAGATGCAAATGAAAACGACATGAGGTATCACCCCACACCTGTCAGAATGGCTACCATCAATGAATCAACAAATGACAAGTGCTGGTGAGGATATGGAGAAAGGGAACCCTTGTACACTGCTGGTGGGAATGAAGACTGCTATAGCCATTATGGAAAACAGTATGGAGTTTCCTCAAAAAATTGAATATGGAACTGCCACTTGATCCAGTGATCCCACTTCTAGGAATGTATACTAAGAAAACCGAAACACCAGTCAAAACATCCCTATGTTCATAGCAGCACAATTTACAATAGCTACGATCTGGAAACAACCCAAGTGCCCATCAGTAGATGAGTGGATAAAAAAGCTGTGGTTCTTTTATACCATGGATATTATGTAGCAGTAAAAGAGAAGAATCTCTTACCCTTTGAAACAGTATGGAAGGGACCTGGAAAGTACTATGCTAAGCAAAATAAGCCAGTCAGAGGAAGACAAGAATCACATGATCTCACTCATATGTGAAATCTAATGAACAAAATAAACTGATGAACAAAATAGATCCAGAGACATAGAAACATGGAACAGAATGTCAAGCCTCAGAGGGAAGGTAGGGGAGGGTGGGAAGAAATCAATCAAAGAACTTATATGTGCATATGCAAAACCCATGGACACAGAAAATAGGGTGGTGAAGGCCAGGGAAGGGGCAGCAGAGTGAGTGTGGGCTAAAAGGGATTAATAGCAGAAAAAAGAGGACATAAGTAATACCTTCAACAATAAAGACTGAAAAAAAATCCACAAAAACAACAAATAAAAAACCATACAACTTAAGCAAATAATCCAATTAAAAATGGGCAGAGGACCTGAATGAACACTTTCCCCAAGAAGACATACAAATGGCCAACACACATATGAAAAGATGCTAAACTTCACTAGCTATAAGGAAAATTCAAATCAAATCCAAAATGAATTACCATCTCATAGCTGTTTGGATGGTTATTGGATGGTAAGACAAGAAATAAAAAATGCTCAAGAGGATGTGGAGAAAAAGAAACCTTCATATATGGCTGGTGGGAATGTATCTATTACTGAAAATATATATCCAAAAAATTAAGACTAGACATGATTATCTAACTATCACACTGTACATCTAAATACAGAATAACATTGAATGTAAACTATAATTAAACAATTTTTTCAAAATTTAAAAATAGATCTACCATACTCAGTAATTCCTCTTCTGTGTATCTACCTGAAAAATTTGAAAACATCTAAACTAATAAAGGCGTAATATTGAAATTAACCGTTTCTCCGGGACAGGTAAGCCACATCCACCAGCAAATCAGAGCAGCTGTATGCAAATTAGCCCAGCCAAGATGGTGGAGGCCCCAGCCCCAGAGAAGGGGTGTGGGGCAACTCGGTCCAACAAGCCAGATGGAAGACCTTTGCCTTGGGGGAGCCAGGAAGGGAGGAGCAACCTGGCCCGAGGCCACAACATGAGGGGGAAGAGCCAGCCGGCCAGCTGCTGGCTGGAGCAGCAGGGCCAGCCAGCGATGGATTCCAGGTGGCAGGGCAGCCTCGGGGGCAGGGGTTGCGTGGGAGCGAGCCACCCCCGCCCCTGAGGTTGCCCTAAGGCCTGGAAATAGATCCAATCATGGGGCATGGGCCCTCACAGAGGCCCGTGCCCCCAGTGATGGATTTCCAGAGGCAGGGCAGCCGGGGGCAGGGGGAGCAAGCCAGCCCAGGCCCCCGAGGCTGCCCTGAGGCCTGGAAGTAGATCCCATGGTAGGTGGGCCTTACTGATTTACTGATTTACTTTAAGTCGACTGATTTAAGTGTAAATCTCATCCATAAACATCCTCACAATACCATCCAAATATAGAATGTTTAACCAAATATCTTAGCCCCATGGCCCAGACAAAAGTCAACACATAAAATGAACCATCACACATTGAACTTAGAAGCAAAAATATGTTACCCTTTTTTAATGCTTTTTAACTTTCAATTCTAATAGCTATCCCTTGGGGCTAAAGGTAAACCTATATTTTAGAAAAGAAAGAAATGAGGGCCATGCTTAGAGAGGAAGGGGGAGAAGAAAAAAAAAACTGGTTAATAGTCATTGGACAAATATTTATGGATTAACTACCATATACTAACCACTATTCTGGGCACTAAGTTGCAAATGATTACTTTGCCATATATATATATATATTCTTTTTATATATATTGATCCCAAATTTAGAAGCATGCTGAAGATATATTATTTTTTTCATCCAATGTTTTCTAACTTCAAGCTCTAGATGCTGAGTGACACTCTCCAGTATTTATTTAACTTCATTCTAAAACAGGCCCTTCAGCTATAGAATGTTATTTAAAAACCAAAATCCTTCCCTAAAATGGAGACAGAATTAAAAATCTACAAACTATATGGGGCTGGAGCTATCTAGGGAAGCAGATTCTGGATTGTAATATGGGTCCCTCATTTTCTTTGCTGTTATGAGTTCTGGTAATGCATGATAACTGTCTCCCTTGGAAACATCATGCCCAGTCTTTAGGCTCCGCATGGTAAATTGTTCTGAAAAACCTGAAGAGGTATTCTATAAGTAATTGTATAAGTAATCTTTGTAAATCATTTCTTGAAATTACATTTTTAGTTGGGAGAAAATGGGCTCCACCTAAGATAGATTTTGATGAGTCAGTAGGAAAAGTGTTACATAAAGGAGAAAAATTGTGTGAGAGGAAGAAGCCAATAAGGAAGTCAAATACAATTGTGCGTGAAAGGGATAAGATTAAAAAAGAAAGTCAATAATGGTGACCAGGCCGGAAGGGGAGGGCAGTTAGGGGGATAAGGCAGGCAGGCAGGCAGAGTGGTTAGGGCAGGGAGGCAGTTTAGCAGTTACGAACCAGAGTCCTCGATTGTGAGAGTCCCCAAGAACTCCATATTGGAGAGGGTGCAGGTTGGGCTGAGGGACCGCCCCCTGCTCCCCCACCCCCCGCACGAATTTCGTGCACCGGGCCCCTAGTCTTATCTAATAAAAGCGTAATATTGAAATTGACCATCCCTTTGGGACGCCTAAGCCACGCCCACCAGCCAATCAGAGCAGCTGTATGCAAAGTAACCCAGCCAAGATGGAGGCTGGAACTCACAGAGCTGAGTAAACAGATAGTTTCCTTTCCAGCAGGAGTGAAACTGTTTGCCAGGCCAGATGGCCTTCTCCCGGCTCCAGTCAACATCATATTTGCAACATTGTTTCAATCCTAGTAGCCTCCGGTGCTGAAACAAACAGCAGTCCTGGCTGTGAGCTTCCTTGCCAGCCTAGGCTCAACTTAAAGGAACAGTGTACCAATTATAGAAACCACAAGCTGAAGCAGAAACGAAGATTCGTTACCTGCCTAACCTCGGCTTAAAGGAACAGTGTATCAATTACAGAAGATAAACAAACCCCAGGAACCTGCTTCCAGACAGCTTTGCTGGGACATTGGGTCAATGGGAACTGTGGGCAGCCTGAAAGCCTAAAAAACGCCCCTCAGCCCGTCACCCACGCTGGCCACACCCCAATGGGGTGAGGGATCCCACTGGGGGGCTTGGCCAGCCTGCAAACAGCCATTAGCCCCTCAGCCAGGCTGGCCAGGCATACCAGCAGGTGGACATCCCCTGAGGGGTCCCAGACTGCGAGAGGGCACTGGCCGGGCTGAGGGACCTCCCGAGTGCACAAATTTTTGTGCACTGGGCCCCAAGTATAATTTATAAAGGTATATGTACCCTTATGTTCATTGTACCATTATTCACGGTGTCTAAAACATGCAAACATCTAAGTGCCCTTCAATGGATGATTGGATAAAGACGATGTGATACACATATACAATGAATACTACTCAGCCATAAGAAAGCATGGAATGCTGTCATTTGCTACAACATAGATTAATCTTGAAAATATAACACTAAGCAAAGTAAGTCAGATGGGAAAAGGTCATATTATTTCACACATATCTGGAGTTATAAAACAAATCTATAAACAAACAAAACAAACTAGAAAACTCATAAACACAGACAACAGAAAGGTGATTATCAGAGGGGAAGAGGGAGGATGAAGAGAGCAAAGGGGGTCAAGTATATGGTTAACTAACAGAGGGAGTACTGACTTTGGGTGGAGAGCACAAAATGCAATTTACAGATTCTGTATTATAGAATTATACAATTGAAACTTAATGTCAGTGCAATACATTTAATACAAAATTCATGTTCTGGACAAAAAAGGAAAAAAAAATCATGTTTAAATACTAAATGAATTTTCATCTAACAAGTGACTAGAGAACATTCCAAAACATGATGAGAACAGTAATCTGCTGTTATTTTTTAGAAAATCATCTGTAAATTATAGAAATATCTTGTTTGCATAAGCAAAAAACTAACCTGAAAGGATATACTAGTTTTTGAGTCTATGTCTAACAATTTTACCTTTCATCTTTCAGCCAAATTTCATCCATTTTTTCTTGCCATTTCTCTGGTGGTGCTTCCAACCAAGCATTGAAATACCTGACAATGCCTGGGTGTTCCAGCTTGGCTAAGGCTTTAACTTCTCGCATTACCTTCTCCCGAGCCAATTCCCTTAAAAAAAAAATAAAGAAGACACATTTAGTGTTGGTTTTGTTTTTTGCTACAAGGTTATCTATTGCTTCATTTAAAGATAAAAATAAAAAAACTGTCCTGGCTCACTAAAAATGGATAACTACAGACCTTTAAAGATTATTGCTTAATGTTTTTTAATGAATAGGAGGGTGAATAGGAACAAAATCAAGTATTCAGAAAACAGAGCTCAGGAGGATGGAGAACGACCACCCAACAGGGAACATATTGCAATCCGAAAAGCTTGCCCTTGCATGTTTGTTTAAAGCAAGCCTCAACCACTGACTATCACAGGCAATGAAGTTTAACTTAAAAGCATCTGGATTTGAAGTTTCCTGGGACAGCTTTCAGATGGATGTAATCTCATATTTCTAAGGACCCTTCTCTCACCTGAAACAACGTAAGTACAAGTTATATTCTCTTCTTGCCCCAGGAGGCAGTCAGCTACTCCCACTTTTCTCCTGTGCTTTGTGGTTGCTGTCCCCTCTTTGAGAATCCTGGTATGCTTCTGAATTCAACTTCCAGGTCCTCACATTCAGCTACTTATCAAATTCTATTAGCTCCTCCTTTTCAATTCTTTACACTCATTCCTTTCTCATCTGTCTCCACTAATGTTCTGTATCTTAAGACTAAACTTTTGCAAAAAAAAAATCTTTTAACATTCTCATCTATGACCTTTTCCTCATATCAACCATCTAATACCCTCTCCAGTCAGCCACCTCCACTTTAAGCACGTCATTCTTCTATTCAAAGGCACAACTGTCTATGAAGTGAAATCTAAACTCCTTTCCTTGACATTTAAGGTGCTGCACACCATCTTTTCTTTCTTCTCTTCCACCCCCATTTCTTACCTTTTGTTTCACCCTTGCCAGAACACTCCCTGGTCCTTTACCACCTGAATGCCTGCCTACAGCCTTTGCTCAGGCCTCTTCATATACTTGGCCATCCCTCCTCTACCCATTCGGCTACTGAGGGACAGGCTACTCTTTTTTTTTTTTAATACATATATATATTTAATACATACATATACATATACATATACATATACATATACATATACATATACATATACATATTGATTTTAGAGAAAAAGGGAGAGGGAGAGAGAGATAGAAACATCAATGATGAGAGAATCATTAATTGGCTACCTCCTGCATGCCCCCTACTGGGGATGGAGCCTGATACCTGGGCATGTGCTCTTAACTGGAATAGAACCCGGGACCCTTTAGTCTGCAGGTTGACGCCCTATCCACTGAGCCAAACCAGGTAGGGCAGAAAAAATACTCTTGAATATTCAGCGCAGATGTCACTACCTCGATAAAGCTTGCCTTCCTTGACTACCATTCAGCTACATTTTTGCTTTTTCCATGAAAAGATACTTAGCCAAGTTATGGGTGACAATCTTCCTTGCATTGTAATTATCTGAGTACATATACAAAATCCTCAAGTAGTTACAGGTTTTTGAACACAGAAGCCTTTCCTATGAGGTGCCTTGAACATGTAAATATTTCAACTACTCAACAATTATACACCAAAGAAAGGCATTAGTTCCACAGTATCAAACCATCCCATTCCCATGTCCCTATATGTTGGATAGGCATCCAACTGCCAGTTAGGACAGCTCAATAATTAGTACACACTTAATCAAGAATCCATGCTAAGTAAAATAAGCCAGTTAGAGAAAGATAAGCCCCATATGATTTCACTCTCATGATTTCACTCTGCTGGGTGCCTGGCCAGCCTGGGTGAGTGGCTGATGGCTGTTTGGAGGCTGGCCACATCCCCTTCAGGGTGGAGGTCTCTGCTGGAGTGCCTGGCCAGCCTGGGTGAGGGGATGAGGGCCATTTTCAGGCTGGCCAAGCCCCCCAGCAGGGACTCTCACACCATGAGGATATGGCCATCCTGGGTGAGGGGCTGATAGCTGTTTGCAGGCTGGCTACGAGCCCTAGAGACCCAAGCTCCCAGCGAGGCTGGCTGGAAGCAGGTATCTGGGGTTTATTTATCTTCTATAATTAAAACTTTGTTCCCTTGAGCAGAGGCCACAGCTGGCCTAGGCAGGCAGCTTCCTCAATCGCTGGGGCAACAAAGCCTCCTGTTTGCTCTAGCTCTGTGGCTGCTGGCTGCCATCTTAGTTGGGTTAATTTGTATTTAATCACTCTGATTGGCTGGTGGGCATGTCCTGAGATGTAGCAGAGTGATGCAATTAGCATATTACTCTTTTATTAGATTAGATACGCCAAGGCTGCTCAACCACTCACTAAGATGTGCACTGACCACCAGGGGGCAGACAGTCAACCTACCGACCAGTCACTATAATGTGCACTGACCACCAGGAGGCAGATGCTCTGACTGGTAGGTTAGCTTGCTGTTGGGGTCCAGCTGATTGGGACTGAGTAAGACAGGCCACACATGCCCTGGAGCCCTCCCGCAGTCCCTCCCCAGCTGGCCAACCTCCTGCGTCACTTCCGAGCCCCAATCATGCACTGATGGGTTCCCTCAGCCTGGCCTCTGTCCTCTTGCAATATGGGACCCCTCAGAGAATATCAGAGAGCCGGTTTCAGCCCAATCCCGCAGGCCAGGCCGAGGGACCCCACTGGTGCACAAATTCGTGCACCAGGCCTTTAGTCCCATATAATAAAGCGGTAATCATATGGTGCTTATCTTTCACTCATATTGTCTGCCTGATCGCCCCTAACTACCTCTGCCTGCCGCCTGATTGCCACTAACTACTCTCCCCTGCTAGCCTGATCGCCCCCTAACTGCTCTCCCCTGCTGGCCTAATTTCCCCTAACCGCCTCTGCCCCCACCACTATGGCTTTGTCTGGAAGGACATTCGAAAGACATCTAGTCTAATTAGCATTATCATCCTTTTATTAGTATAGATGAACACTGAAAAGTTGTTTCTCATTGCACAAATTAAAAACTTAAATACTGAACAATAACAAATGATTAAACATAATATAGTACATGTATTAACTGGACTATTATTCAACTATAAAATACTTTTAACATATTTTAACATTTTAATAAAATACTAGTACTCTTATTAACATAAAAAATGTTGAGGATACAATGCAAGAGATGAAATTATACTGGATTGATAATTAGGTAAACTTATGACCAGAAAAAAAAATCAAAAGGAAATACTCTAAAATGGTAATAGTGGTTATTACTGAGTAGAAGAAAACAAAATGTTTATTTTATTTTATTATTTTTTTAAAAAAATGTTTAATACTTTTCTTTATTTTCCACAATAAATATAGATGTTTTTAAATGATGCTATGTATTAAAATCTATAATTATTAAAATTCACAATAAGAAAATTCTGAATTGTTAAAAACAAAAAACAAGGGAATATTTTAAAAAGTAGATTCAAAGCAACCAAAGTAGATCACATCTTTTAGACAAGTTGTTACCTGGTAGCACTCAGAACATAAGATTCAGTAATTTAGAAACTGTTTTCTATAGCCTCTATAGAGTATAGAGAGAAGGACATATTGCCTATAGATTCAGTTATACAGTTCTAACTCGAAGTTGACTAAAAGTACAATATATTACCTGTTGGGGAGACGAATTCTCTTGATAGCATAATTGCAGTCATCTACTTTGTTTCTAGCTTCAAAGACAACTCCAAACCCACCACGACCCATGCACTGAATTGGTTCAAAATCTGTTAGGTATCTAAAAAAAATTAAGTAATTTTACATTTTATAGTATGGTAGTAATCAGTTCAATCTTATTTTATGATACTTAAAATGCATAAATTCAGAAAATCTGGTAGAACATAATAAAAAATGTAAATTCTACTAATTGCATTCTTTGTTCTGTTTGTATAAATTAAGCAAACGCATTCTAATTTTTTCCTTAAAAATTTATAAAAATATAAAAGCTTCTGCTTCATTGGGAATCACTTGTTAATCCCTTGTTCTTAAAGCAACTGTAGTACTGTTCTGTCTTATCCAATATTTTTATCATCTACCAAAATATTCTATCCTTACTTCTCTAACCTTTTATCTCCTATGGTATTCTGTATGCAATTCAAAAATGTATTTTAATCTTATGTCAGTGCCTGATAGTTTTATGGAACAAATCTAAGCAATCCTATTATAATTAAGTACTTTTCAAGCCAGAAATTGCTCTAGGAACCAAAACTATCTGTAACGGGGCTGGGTTGCCTCATGAGTCAGTATGCTCTTATCTAAAAGTATTCAGACAGAAGCTAACTCACCATCAGTTACTTACAGATGGACCTCCACACTATAGCCTATTTCCCACTTTGGTGCCTGACCTCACATACCTGTACTGTATATTCTAACCAACTTTGTACCATGCCCTCTCACAACATCAGAGCTTTTGTTTGTGCTATTTATTCCACTGGGATGGCCTAATTCTTTGTTCTTATGAAAGTACTAGAGGCCTGGTGCACAAAATTTAAGCACGGAGTGGGAGTGGGGGTTAGGGGTGGTGTCCCTCAGCCCAACCTGCACCCTTTCCAATCTGGGACCCCTTGAGGGATGTCCCACCGGTGCGATTGGGCCTAAACAGGCAGTCGGACATCCCTTTCACAATTCAGGACTGCTGGCTCCTGACTCTCGCCAGTCAATTGCCCCTAACCACTCCCCTGCCAGCCTGATCAACGCCTAACTGCTCCTGTGCCGGCCTGATTGACCCTAACTGCCCTCCCCCTGCCAGGATGGTCCCCCCCAACTATCCTCCCCTGCAGTCCTGGGTCCCTCCCAACTGCCCTCCCCTGCAGTCCTGGGTCCCTCCCAACTGTCCTCCCCTGCAGTCCTGGGTCCCTCCCAACTGCCCTCCCCTGCAGTCCTGGGTCCCTCCCAACTGTCCTCCCCTGCAGTCCTGGGTCCCTCCCAACTGCCCTCCCCTGCAGTCCTGGGTCCCTCCCAACTGTCCTCCCTTGCAGTCCTGGGTCCCTCCCAACTGCCCTCCCCTGCAGTCCTGGGTCCCTCCCAACTGCCCTCCCCTGCAGGCCTGGGTCCCGGCCAACTGCCCTCCTCTGCCAGCCTGTCCCCCTGCCAACTGCCCTCCTCACCAGCCTGATCCCACCCAACTTCCTCCCCTGCAGGCCTGGGTCCCTCCCAACTATCCTCCCCTGCAGGCCTGGGTCCCTCTCAACTGCCCTCCCCTGCAGGACTAGGTCCCTCCCAACTGCCCTTCCCTGCACTGCAGGCCTGGGTCCCTCCAAGCTGCCCTCCACTGCAGGCCTGGGTCCCCTCCAACTGTCCTCTCCTGCAGGCCTGGGTCCCCCCCAACTGCCCTCCCTTGCTGGCCATCTTGTGGTGGCCATCTTTGACCACATGGGGGAAGCCATCTTGTGATGGTCAATTTGCATATTATACTTTTATTAGATAGGATTCTTCCTTCATTCTGCAAATCTCTGTAAGCCTTTCCTACACCCCAGTCTTTAAAAAAATATATTTTATTGATTTTTTACAGAGAAGAAGAGAGAGGGATAGAGAGTTAGAAACATCAATGAGAGAGAAACATTGATCAGCTGACTCCTGTGCACTCCCTACTGGGTATGTGCCCACAACCAAGGTACATATCCTTGACCGAATCGAACCTGGGACTCTTGAGTCTGCAGGCCGATGCTCTATCCATTGTGCCAAACCCATTAGGGCCACCCTAGTCTTAATGTTCTTGCAGCACTTTGCATACAGTACTTTGAACTATTTAAACTTAATCCCAAAATTGTGCAGTTATTTGTATGTAGTTCACTATCCCACTGCCACTGGATTGTGGGGGCCTTGAACGCAGGAGCACCTTCTCACTTCTCTTTGTATTTTCAGAGGATGGGCTTACCTCTCAAATAGAAGGTCTAGTAAATATCTACTGAATAATGCATAAATTAATAAGTGAATGAAGTTATCCTTCCAGCCACATGGGAGAGTTTAATTAGATCATATTTTATATCTCTTATAAAGCTAAACTTATTACTTTATGATTAGCACACTCAAGTTAATTTAGTAGTTGGCTCAGCTGGTTGGAATATGGAATTCTGGAGTAGAGGGTAATAGATTCCAACCCTCCATGGACCAATTACCTTCACAGAGAATGAAGAGTAAAAATATGTACCCCAAAAGTTAACTAGTCAAGGTACTTCAGTACAAATCCGTCTCGCAACTGCAAAAGCCCATGAAGTTCATGTCATACTCCTAGAGGGCCAATTGAATTATCTTCCTATGTTAGAGAAAATACCCATATGAAAATGGATGTATCTTCTGAAAAGAAAAACATCTTATATATGCTTATAGACTCTCTAAATATATGTACCAGTTTGCCTAAGATCCCAACTGATAAATGAAAAGTTGGAACTGGGATTCAGGACTAAATACAGAACACGTACTCTTAATAATGTAGTATACACTTGACATACATTAGGTATTATTACAGAACTCCTACATTAAAAAAAAATCAGCTCTACTCTTCAAAATGAGTAAGATTAAAGGAAAATTAAAGTCATTCAACTTCAGAATGCATTGTTCTAATTTTCTTCACAACAGCCTTACAAATATATTTGTACACTATACCTCACTCCTCCTCCTTTATCTAACTCTTACTTACGACTTAAAGTTCAATTAAAATGTGGCCTCACAGCTGATCAATGATTCTCATCATTGATGTTTCTATCTCTCTCTCCCTCTCCCTTCCTCTCTAAAATAAAAAAATAAAATAAAATAAACTATATATAATGTGGCCTCATTTATGATGCCCTCTTGAATCATCACAACCAGAGTTAGTCACTTAGTTCATGATTTTTTTCTCATATGTTTGTTTTTTACCCAGTATTATCTCCCCCATAGATTAAGTTCCTCCAGGATAGGCGCAGTCTTCCTATTTCTCTCAAAGCCTGAAATACTGCCCTGCACAGTGTTCAGAGTAAATGCTGATAAACAATGAATGGATCCATAGCAGATTACCCATCGGGAGTTGTTGGATCCCTCATTTTTCACCCCCTTCTCTCACTGCCTACTGGTATTGCTGGCCACTGACACAATAGTCAGCATCTTCACTAGCAAGGGTCTTAAAACTCTTACCATTTGTTAGTCACTTAGTAAATTTTACTGTAAGAAACTAGCAGTTAAGCCCAGCTAGCATGGTTCAGTGGTTGAGCATCGACCTATGAACTAGAGGTCATGGTTCGATTCCCCGTCAGGACACATGCCTGGGTTGCAGGCTCGATCCCCAGTATGGAGTCTGCAGGAGGCAGCTGATCAATGATTCTCTCTCATCACTGATGTTTCTCTCACTCCCTCTCCCCTCCTCTCTGAAAACAATAAAAAATTTTTTTAAAAAATTAGCACTTAAACTTCTGTAACACTCTATTTCTATCCATTTTAGGGTATATACCACTTTGTTTTTGTTTTTAAAGATATAGTTTTATTGATTTGAGAGGAAGGGAAAAAGATAGAAACATCAACCGGAACTGAACCGTGACCTCCTGGTTCATAGGTCGATGCTCGTATGAATAAGTTTAAGTGACTTGAGGGTTAAGTCTACATTTTATTTACTTATTCACACATTAAAAAAATAATTAAACAAGATTTTACTTTGTAGGTCATTTCTTAGATCCAAATAGTCGCCACCAGAAGCTACAGCATACATACATATTTTATGACGAAGACTCTTACCGTGATATATATCCAGAATTTTTTATGTCATTCCAGCTACTGTCATTAGCTTCTCCACTTACAGAATCATATTTATTTTCAGTTTGGCACTGAGTTTCAGATTCCTTCCTTTGCTGATAAGGTGTGGGGAGGGAGGACATCACTATTAGTACAAATCTGAATTAAAGTTAGCTAATTACCTTAAGCTATAAAATAACATTGAAAAATAAATAATATTGAGAAAAAGAAAAGCATTATAAGAATACAAAATATCATCATCTACCTTGTGAAATGGAAGGGAAAGGAAAGGGATGGGAGCCAGACTGCAATGGTTGAGGAGTAAACAAAAGATAAGGAAGTGGAAACAGCGCATGGGAAACAATGACTTTATAGTAAAACTTAAGTAAATGTACCCCCATCCATACAAACATTTAGGTTTGAAACTCCCAACGATGAAATAAATTAGATTCTAAAATATGTCTTACTCTGTGAGGATGAGGATGGAAAAGTCTGCGCACAATAAAAGTTGTTGCTACAATACAGAACAGAATAGTCCCGGCTATTTCTTTCCACCAGTGTAGGAGGAGAACAGGGTCCTTTCTGCGGACATTCTTGCTGTAGTCTGGGCTCTTCCAAACTCGGACTGTGATCTGGGTGCTCCCTATGCTCCGTCTGCTCCTCTCCCTCTGGTAGTATGGTAGATAATAACCATTATCTGCAAAAACAAACATTAAAAGGTTGTTTTAATTTTTAAAAAGATAAACCAAAGTAGATTCATCTTTATTTACTAAAAATTATCAATTTTCCTCTGACTTACAACATTAATTCCTTTCGTAAAAGCCTCATTTCTTCTTTAACACATTTGATAACCTCCTTTATCAGATTTTTTATTTTTTATTATGCAAATATATTTTCCTTTATTCCATAAGCATCATAAATTTTCTTTATACTGAATAATAAAACTAGAAAAAATGTAAGGGGCATCCCACTGATTACCTCATTAATAATTAAATTCTTTAAATGCATGAAAAGAACTAGATAGTACTCAACTTCCTTGAAGGACTTTAAACTTTACTTTCATTTAGTGTCAATGAAATGCCAGATTTTACCCTGAATCGTTCCTCACAGGCTAAAAGGAAAACATCTCTCTCATACTCCTTGGTTCATTCCATGCTGAGTTTGTCTCCAATGTTGAATTTTGTGGGCAGATTACACAGTTCTCTCTTACCCGGAATTTTTTTTTTTAATTTTATTAATTTTTTACAGAGAGGGAGGGAGAGGGATAGAGAGTTAGAAACATCGATTAGAGAGAAGCATCGATCAGCTGCCTCCTGCATACCCCCCACTGGGGATGTGCCCACAACCAAGGTACATGCCTTTGACTGGAATCGAACCTGGGACCCTTGAGTCCGCAGGCCGACGCTCTATCCACTGAGCCAACCCAGTCAGGGCTCTTACCCCGGAATTTTGATCAAATCAGATAAAGGCTGCAGTTTCTAGTTCAGAGCCCTCTGTTTTGTTTTGTTTTTATCAATTTAGGTTCTACAATCATTTCCCAGTCCTAGCATCTAAGGTTACTGATGAGGAATCCATGTTTTGTCTAGAGCAGATGTTAGGATTTTTTTATACCTAACTGTTCAAAAGTTATATCTAACTTTCATATATAAATATATCCTAATTTTAAATACATAAAAATGTATTTCATGCCAAGGTTCACCTATTCTTGACTTTTGCAATAATTTCCCTTGTCTGAAAACAAAATTAAAACTTCATTTTACAGCATTTTCACATAGCTCTATAGAAACACCTGTTTTCTTCATTATACTAACTGATTTTATACTGACTACATTATACAGGCTGATAATTGAATAATAACTAGTAAGAAGAACTAATGCTTACTGAACACTTACTTGCCAGTAAAATATTAACACTATATGTGCATTATCTCACTTAGATCTCACGACACCCCAAGGAATAGACATGAGGGTCATCATCCTTGATGAAGGAACCAAGAGAGTAAAGCTAGGTGCCCATCTCAGTATGTGGCAAAACTAATTTGAACCCTGGCAAATAACTCTGGAGTTTGCACCTTGGCCAACATTCACAATATTGCCTTTCACAGTATTTTATTTTCTACCTCTCAAATCACTATCTTTCATTTGAATTATATTAAATTTGAATTCTATTCTAAATAATTTTAAATTAATACATAAAATAAATTAGAAACAAAACAGCATTTTCAATCCAAGTATAATCACACTTACCATATGGATACTGCAAGATTGAAAGTGCGCCATTACTGTACTCTTCATGAGAAAACTTATCATTACTAAGACATTTGTCAAATTCATCAGACCCTACCAAGATAGGAGTTCTCGAAGGAGAATCTGAAAGAAAACGCAAAAGCTTAACCACTATGAATTTCATAAAAACACATGTACCTCATTCATTAAAAAAACAGCTATTTAACCACAGTTTAGTTCAAACATGGAAGTCAAACAAATGGCTCAAGGTTCTTTCCTTTAAAAAGTAGTCTTGTAGAGAAGATGAATCCTATAAAGAAGTAATTAAAGGCATGTGATAAAAATATACATAAGGGACAAAAAGATAACTGAAGATAGTAGGTAGCCTAGTATTTGATTTTAATTCATTAAATGTTTCAAAAAATATGGTATGACCAGATAATTTTTTCATAAATATTCTTGATATAGGTAGGTTAAGAGCTGACACACAGGCATGGTTGGTGAATGGTTAAAAGTTTTTCTAAATTGTACAGAGAAATATTTTATTAACATTGCATTCTAGCAAAGCAACTACTGTTTCAATGAAATCATGTTCTAAATGCTAATTCAAATTCATTGCCCAGTTGCATGGCTCAGTGGTTGAACACTGACCTATGAACCAGGAGGTCACAGTTCAATTCCCATCAGGGCACATGCCAGGTTGCAGGCTCGATCCCCATTGGGGGGTATAGGAGGCAGCTTATCAATGATTCTCTCTTATCACTGATGTTTCTCTCTCTCTCTTCCTCTTAGAAATCAATAAAAATATATATTAAAAAATAATAAAATAAAATAGAATTAATTAACATCTGCCCAGCCAGAGTGGCTCAGTTGGTTGAAAGTCATACTGTACAACGAAAGGTTGCCAGTTCGATTCCTGGTCAGGATACATACCTGGGTTACAGGTTTGATCCCCAGTTGGGGTGCATAGGGAAGGCAATTGATCAATGTTTCCCTCTGCCGCCACCCACTACCTCTCTGTAAACATGTGCTCAGGTGAGGATTTAAAAAATGCATTAATATCTGAAATATCTTTCTAGTTTATCAGAGAATATAATGTTGTCATCTCTGTGACAGTCAAAACTAGGGCAAAAACATCATGACCAGCCCTGTGAACACGTTAATAAACTTTTAAAAAGTTTACAATTCACTTACGTATTAAGGGTTTCCATTTGATTGTTGGCAAAGGAATAATTTCATTTTTATTATTAACAGATTCCAAGGCCTTGGGATTTGTAGGAAACTTTTCTGAAATTCTGACAGATGACTGCAGATACAGCTGGCCTCTGTACATTCCTGAATGAACCAGAACATTGTCAATTATGTTTGGAATCAAGCACCAATAATTCTTTTTCAAAAAGGCTCATTTTGATTTAATAATATTAGGTTAATTCCAGTTATCCTTCATGTATTATACAACTCATCTCAGAGAAGAATCATGCTTGATGCATTCAAAGGACCCAAAGGCTATTCAATAAAAACATGGAAAGTTATACATAAGGTCCATACAATATTTCTCACTGAATAACAACTTTCAGTCATTACTGGAAAACTCACTCAGTAGGAAAATTCAAAGAAGTCTATGTATTCTTATGAGATTAGTAACTTAGATGAAGTAACATTCTCCTTAAGGAAACTTAAACACCTATAATTCCACAGACATTGCTAACAATTTAGTTAAATATTATCATAAAACATGAGTACATGTTAATCTTTCAAATTATTGTATTTCATTGAGAATGAGTGGTGGGTAACACACTGACAGAGCTTAAAGAAATCTGTATCTGACCACCAACACTAGTTCAAAAATTAGATTCAGGGTTTTTCAAAAGTTATTATACTAAAGGCCTTCAATTGTCCAGAAGCACTCCAAAATTTTATTTTTATTTTTCAAATAAGTTATATAAATGCAAAGAAAAAAATTGCCCTATCTGGTTTGGCTCGGTAGATAAAGCATCGGCCTGTGGACTGAAAGGTCAGGTTCGATTCCAGCCAAGGGCACATGCCTGGGTTGCAGGCTCAATCCCCAGTAGGTACGTGCAGGAGGCAGCCAATCTATAATTCTCTCTCATCACTGATGTTTCTATCGTTTCTATCTCTCTCCCTTCCCTTTCCTCTCTGAAATCAATAAAAATAAATTTTTAAAATTCATCCATGTCTTTTTTAAAAAATCAATAAACATAATCTTTAAGAAACAAATTGCAATTACAAACACAAATGTAAAAAGTTTTACACTTTAAGGACATATCAGTAATTTGAAATCATGCCATATATATATTAGAAGCCCAGTGCATGAAATTCATGCACTCGAGAATAATCCCTCAGCCTGGCCTGCGCCCTCTTTCAGTCCGGGAGCCCTCAGGGGATGTCTGACTACTGATGGCTTAGGCCTGCTCCCTGCAGTCGGATATCCTTAGTGCTGCCACAGAGGCAGGAGAGGCTCCCTTTACCACCACTGTGCTTGCCAGCAATGAGCCTGGCTTCTGGCTGAGCGGGGCTCCCCTATGGGAGCACACTGACCACCAGGGGGGCAGCTCCTGCGTTGAGCGTCTGTACCTTAGTGGTCAGTACTTGTCATAGCAACCAGTTGTTCTGCTGTCTTGTCAATTTGCATATTAGCCTTTTATTATATACTAGGGGCCCGGTGCACAAAAATTTGTGCACTCAGGGTGGAGGGAGTCCCTCAGCCCGGCCTGTGCCCTCTGACAGTCTGGGACCCCTCAGTGGATGTCCTATGATGGCCCCAGTCTGCCAGGCGCCTTCTGTGTGTGTGTGTGTGTGTGTGTGTGTGTGTGTGTGGCCACTGGGGACCTGTCCCCAGCCACATCTGAGGCTCGGAGCAGTCCTCCTGTGTGTGTCTACCTGCTGGGGACCTGCCCCCAGGCACACCATCAAGGCTTGGAGCAGGCACCCCTCTATGATGATCTCTCAGACTCTTGCCCTCCCCTGCATGTTGTTCTCTTTTTTGAGCTGTGGCCAGGGCTGGGTGCGGCCTGGCTCCCAAGCTTGCCTACTGCCCATCTTCCTCTAGCCACCAGAAAGCAGGAAAAACCCCGCCTCGTGGTCAGGCCAGCCTTTTCCTGCTCCCTGATCCCCGGAAGGGACCTAGGAAGCCGCCAAGCAGGCCGCCAACTCTTTCCCACTCACCCGTCCCCTGCTGCCTTCCTTTCCCACTTCCTGGTGCCGCCAAGGGGTCTGGGGAGCTGCCAAGCAGGACCCCGGCCCCTGCAGCCTTGCTTTCCCCCTCCCCGGTGCTCC
>PVJC01031964.1:0-20226 GCA_004026665.1 Murina feae | reverse complement strand
GGTCAGGACATATGCAGGAGGCAACCAATCAAAGTGTTCCTCTCACTTTGATGTTTCTCTCTGTTTTTCCCTTCTCTTCCACGTTCTCTAAAAATCAATGGAAACATCCTCAGGTGAGGATTTAAAAAAAAAGAAAGAAATGTCATATCCTATGAAAGACACATCTTGAAAATGCCTAAAGAAAGTTGTCATTTTTTCATGGTGAAGGGACTGGAGTCCGTGTTGATGAAAACACATTGGTGGCTGTGGTGACTGGCAGTGGTTGCAGCAGTGGGTTGATGGGGATGGTGGTTTCCCCTGATTAGCCTGGTTGCCTCCCACAAAGGGAGGCCAAACTGTGGCTTAAGCCCACTCCCCAAGGGGAGCAAGGAGCAGGCCTAAGCTATAAGTAGGACACTCCCTGAGGGCTCCCAATATGTGAGAGGGGGCAGGCTGGGCTGAGGACCCCCCCACCCCATGCACAAATTTTGTGCACTGGGCCCCTAGTTGTTAAATATTAGCCCAAATATAATATATTCATATATCAATGATACAATTGTACTTATTGATCCAATTCACTCTTGTTCAAACCATATTTATGGAGTGTCTACTGAAGGTGAGGCATTTTTTAAGGTACTGAATGTACAGAAATGATTGACATAATCCCTACAATACATATGTTTACCATTTTGGACATTAAGTATTATAAAATTTGATCATTTTAAATTGATAATTTAAAAATAGGAAATTGCAATTATATGTATTGTTTGACTTAAAATGCTAAAATTGTTACTACATATCTCATTAAAAATAAGTAAATAAAGTTTAGATAATATATTTTGATTAACTCAGAATATGTAAAGAAAGTACTATGTAAGAAAAATCTATTTAAAATTGAACTTTACAAAATCTATTGTCTTAGCTACATGATTCTCTTATGCTTAATAAGTAATGCAAAGAAGTAAGATTTATAAATCCGTTTATTCATGCAATCTTGTAATTCATGTATGTTACAGGAAATATTATTTGTTTACTTACTTTTAGAAGTGTTAATTGATCACTTAGCATATAAAATGAGTCACTGGCCTTGTATTAATTTGATCCACCACTATTTCTATCTAAATCTGTCTTCTCTCTCTCTCCCTGTCTCTCTAGCTCTCTCCCTCTCTCTCATATATAACATTTTGCAGTGCAGAAAACCTTACTCATGAGTCTATTTGCTCCATTAGCAGACTTGCAAATTACAAATAAAGCATGCAAGTGTCGATTTCTATTCAAAAACAATGAGAAGATTTGTTCTTACATACTGTCTTTGTCAGTTTTGGCTGTTATAACAAAAATAACCATAAACAAAGTGTCTTAAACAATAAACAGTTATTTCTCACAGCTTGGATGATGGAAGTCTGTGACTGGGGAGCCAGCATAGTAAGGTTCTGGTGGAGTCCCTCTTCCAGGTTGAAGACTGCTGATTCCTTGGAATTTTAACATCATAACAAAGACTTTTGTATTAATATATAAGAATCATTGGAAGTTTTTAAGTATAAAAGTGGAATGGTCAATTTGAATTCTATATAACTTACTTAGAAAGTAGAGTGGGGAATGAATTTGAAAAGCACAACATGAGAAGAAAAGATAATTTTGAGGGCTAAATCCAGGCCAGAGTTGATGAGGACCTGACTAGAAAAACAGGTCTTGATTATGAAAGGGTGGATGCCAGAAATATTTGGGCAATGATATTAACTCTAGTAAGGAGTAAAAGAGACAAAGTAGTTGTTTAGGTTATCCATTATCACATAGCAAATTGGCCCAAAACTTAGCAGCTAGAAACAATAGCAAACATTCATTATCTCATATAGTTTCTGTGGGTCAGGATTCTGGATCAGCTTACCGAGGTGGTTCAGGCTCTGGTATTCACTTCTGTGGTTGCAGTCATGATGTCAGCTAGTGCTGCATGCCAACTGGCTTGACTGTGGTTAAAGTATCTGCTCCCAAGATAGCTCACACACCTAACTATTGGCAGATCTGTTTCTAGATGGTTCTGAAAGGAGGACTCACCTCCTTGTCGATGAACATCTCTGTAGGGTCACTTGAGTGTCCTCAAGAAACAGAAGCTGCTTGTCTCTACAACCAGCTACCCAGGGAAAAGGAAAAGAGATAAGCTGAAAATCTAGCTTTGAAGTCAAATACAGTCTTTATGCAATATCCTATTGGTTACATAGGTGGGAAATGACTATGCATGGGCATCCATAGCATGAGGCAAGACTAATAGCAGATACAGTGGTAAATAATAGAGCCTACGTTCTTGTCTTTGGTGTTTAGATTATTGTGTCATCTATATAATCTTATATAATAAAAGAGTAATATGCAAATTAGGCATCACTCCATGACAAAGATGGCCCCCCCATGGCCACAAGCTGGCTTCCCCCATGGACATAAGATGGCCACCCCCATGGCCACAAGATGGCAGTGTCTATAGCCCCATCCTATCTAATAAAAGAGTAATATGCAAATTAGGTGTCACTCCGTGACAAAGATGGCCGCCTCTATGGCCACAAGATGGCAGCTCCCATTGCCACAGATAGCAGTGCCCATAACCCCAACTAATCTAATAAAAGAGTAATATGTAAATTAACCATCATTCTGAGACAAAGATGGCGGCGGCTGGGACAAGATGGTGACAATGCAGGCAGTCTGCCCCAGCACACTGGAAGAGGGCCTCTGGGCCTTCTTGGTTGCTGTTGCCGCTGGGGTGCTAGGCCCTTGGCAGGCTGGGTCTCCATGCTTCAGACGCTGCACTGGTTTCTGAGGCACAGGGACCCGGCCTGCAGGGCATCTGGCACCCAGCAGCTCCAAGCCCCACCTCAGCGCTGGGGCCACTGGGGTCTGAGGCGCAGGGTGCTCCGAGCCCTATGGCTGTGGAGGTACTGGGGCTGCTGGGGTCCAAGGAGCAGAGACACAGCCCACAGGGGGCCCACACCCAGTGGCCCCAAGCCCAGCCTGCCTGCTGAAGTTGGAGGAGCAGAGACACAAACCTTCAAGTGGGCCCGGCATCCAGCAGCTCCAAGACCCAGAACCAAGGAGGCACTGGGGCCACTGGGGCTACAGCAGAGACACAAATGTTCAGGAAACCTGTGGAAAGGGAGATAAACTATCATAACTTTATCTCCCTTTCCACAAGATGAGAAAACTGACCCTGATTTATTAGTGATATGGCCTACACCTTTCTACAAGCACAGAGTATGACCACTCCCAGGAAGATCTGGGCAGAATACTGTCTCCAGGGAATAACACTACTGTGGCAAATCATCTAAGAAAGGAAACAAGCTTTTGTTGGGTTTATTCTGAAAGTCAGAGAACATGCCACCCCAACATATGCTGTGTTGTTATATTGATAATCTTGAGCTGTAGATGCTTGAAAAACAGCAAATGCAAGGAGAGACTTTCACTAAAGTCTCCTGATCTGCCTAAAATTGGACCCCCACAAAAGTTTCCTTAGGTGGGAAAAGTGTCATTAGCCAATAAAGACTGACTCCTGTCACTGGAGACTACAAGTTGACATTACAGCCAAACTTTGTTATAAACTATCTCCCCCACCCCCATTCATCTTTCCTAAAACTCATGCACTCTCCTCTAAGAGGCCTGGATATCCCTTCCCCTTTCCCTAGGAAGAAGGTATTTAAATCTGGACTCTAAGCCACCTTGGGGAGTTATTTATTTTTTCTCTGGGATCTCCCACATATACACGAGGTACACATGTTAATGAATTTTTGCTTTTCTCTTGGTAATTTGTCTTTCATTACAAAGGCCTCTGGTAAGAACTCAGAAGGGTAAATGAACACTATTTTTCCTCCTCCATAATTCTATCCTGGGAAATCAAGTCCTAGGCTGAATAGTGAGTTTGGCTCAAGTGCTAAGCAGTCCCGGGTGAGGGGAGGGAAGCTTCTAGGGGGAAATCAATGATATTGGCATCAAAGTAGGACAGAGGGCACACACATGGTTGCTGGTGGGAGTTTAAAGTGGTTCAACATTTTTGGAGGAGTATTTGGCAAAATCAGTAGAAATATTCAAGGTACATCCAAGAGTCTTCTTCTAGGAAACTCATCTGCTGAGATAAAGCACCTGGTCAGAACCCAGGAAGCTACTGCAGGCTCCCCTTCCACAATAGGAAAACTTGCTAATAACATGCATTTTTAAGACAAGGTGGCATCTATACTAATAAAAAGGTAATATGCTAATTAGACTGAACATTTTCCAGATGACCTTCTGGACGTCCTTCTGGACAAAGCCATGGTGGGAGGGCTGAGGCAGAGGCAGTTACAGGTGATCAGGCAGGCAGAGGAAAGCAGTTAGGAGGATCAGTCTGGCAGGAGAGAGCAATTAGGGGGATCAGGCCAGCAAGCAGGTGAGCAGTTAGGAGCCAGCAGCCCCGAGGGTTCCCTGAGTGGAGAGGGTGCAGACCAGGCTGAGGGATCCCCCACTCCTGTGCACGAATTTCGTGCACTGGGCCCCTAGTAAACAATAAAAAGAAGCAAGTTATTGTGGTTTGTTTGTTTTGGGTCCATGTGTATGTCTGTGTCTATGTGTGTCTGTGTTTAGAAAGTAGAAGTTTTGGAAATTATCCAGAAAGTGCTAGGTAACATGCTTTGGATGTGCAATAATATGTTTAGTGATGAAGAAATAGATTTAAGAACCACCAGTATTTAAATGGCATTTTAAATCTTAAGATAAAAAAAATAAAGTAAGCAATTTTCAGTAAAAAAATAAATCTTAAGATTAAGAAAGTTCATCCAAGTAGAGCATAAAAATGAGGTGAACAAAAACAATTTTGTTTAAGAAAAATGAGCAAAGTAGTAGGTCATGAAAATATTAAGCAAAGGGATCAGAGTGGTAGACATAATAAAGATTGGCACTATAAAAATAAAGGAAATATATAGTTTGGGGAAGTGAGTAGTCATCAGTCAAACAAAGCAAAAGTATCCAGGGAACTAGAATATACTCATTGGAGCCCTAGCCGGTTTGGCTCAGATGATAGCATGTTGGCCTGTGGACTGATGAGTCCCAGGTTTGATTCCAGTAAAAGGCGCATGCCCAGGTTGCAGGCTCGATCCCCAGTAGGGGGCATGAAGGAAGCAGCCAACCAATGATTCTCATCATTGATGTTTCTAAATCTCTCTCCCTCTCCCTTCCTCTCTGAAATCAACAAAAATATATTTAAAATAAATAAAATAAAACATACTGATTGGATTTAACAGTATTTATGCCACTAATGACGTTGCCAGTATAATTTCAAGTGTGGGAGTGGAGAAGCAGAAAACATACAACAAAAGGTTAAATACAGGTAATTAAATAAAACTATGTTTAATTATGTACCAGTTATGTTTCATTTTGGAAACAGAATATTTAAGACAGAGTAAATTTAATATTGGGAATGATTACACAGGTGATGGTATTGCTGTAAAAACAGGTAGGAGATGATGAGGTAACTCCAATATTAACAATCTCTAAAGTTGTTTTGGCTGAAGGGATAAAGGAAAGAGGAGGGGAGGGTTACTGACATCCAGAAATCAGGGTCTCCTGGAGGAAATTGGAATCATTTCTTATAAAAACTGAGGAGTAGCAACTGCTGCTGAAAATACCCCATTAGCAGACAGAGACAGTGAGAAATACCCCTTTATCTTCTCCCACTGATAGTGCCTAACCATTGGTAGAATACAGTAGATGCCAGCTGACCCAAGAATGTGGGAGAAATATTTTTTTCCTGGGGTCAATGTGATATAAAATAGAAAAAGAAGAGGAAAGTATTTGAGAGCAAATAGAGGAAAGACTGACACAAATTTTTAACAACTTGTCAACCTTGTAAAAACCAAATTAGAAGCTCCTTGTGAGAAAATTCATAGAATTATATTGTATAATGCAAAATGAACTTCACTTAAAATATTTCAAAGACTGAGGCCTATGTTCTAGGTAAAATACTCATAAAATGAAGAACTTTTATCTGAGTGCTTTTAATGTAGAAAGATTTAGCCTGACTTGAAATAATTGGGCTTGTCATTATCTCTCATAATACATGAAGTCATTAAGAATTCCCTGTGTAGAGTACACTTATGAAAGGTTTAGAATTTCTTTTATTTCTAATTAAATATTTCCTATTTTGATTCAGTGAATTGTCATTTTTGAAAATATAGAATAGCAATAAAATACGAGGTGCATTCAGAAATTCACCGTAGTCATAAAACAGAACATCATGTAAAATAATTTTATCATTTAAGTTATTATAGGTACTTGCTCATCAAAATGTTAAAAATTATTGATCTAGTAAAATATACAGAAGTATACAATTAGAGTGTGTATTGTAGAAGTTCTCACAGTATCTATTCCCCTTTCCCTGAGCCCTAACAGACTTTTTATTTTTTTAATATATTTTTATTGATTTCAGAAAGCAAGGGAGGGAGGGAGAGAGAGAGAGAGAGAGAGAGAGAGAGAGAGAGAGAGAGAGAGAGAGAGAGAGAGAGAATTGATGAGAGAGAATCATTGATTGGCTGCCTCCTGCATGCCCGACACTGGGGATGGAGCCCACAACCAGGCACATGCCATGATGGGAATCGAATTGTGACCTCCTGGGTCATAGGTCAACGCTCAACCACTGAGCCATGCCAGTTGGGCCTACAAGAATCTTGATTTAGATAAAACATTCAATACTTTCATTCCATGTGCCTCAAAGAAATCTGACCCCACAAATCTTATTGGTGTGAGAACCTGTATGGCTTAAGCCAATGAATTTATACTACATCTTGGAAACTGGACAGAAGTGGGCAAGTGATTTAAGTGGGTAATCTGTGTATGTGGGGGTGGATTAAAAGTTTCTTAGAGTGCTGGAGCACAAGAGCTATTTCATACCTTCTGCAAATTGTTATATGCTGTTGCGGAGCCCAAAGCTGCTGCAGTTATCTTGCTGCCAGACCAAAGAGAGAAAAAGGGGTTGGTTAATGTCAGGATTATTTCAATAAGATGAAGCAACAGTTATTGGCATAAGCCAAATCTGAAGCCTGACTTACAATTTTACCACCAGTTATGTGGGCAACTAAAATTCTTTTTAAAAATATATTTTTATTGCTTTCAGAGAGGAAGGGAGAGGGAGAAAGGTATAGAAACATCAATGATGAGAGAGAATCATTGATCAGCTGCCTCCTGCATGGCCCCTACTGGGAATTGAACCTGCAACCTGGGCATGTGTCCTCGACTGGAATGGAACCCAGGACCCTTCAGACCATAGGCCAATACTCTATCCACTAAGCCAAACCAGCTAGGGCTAACATTATTTATTATTCAGGTAAGTTTAAGTGGTATTTTCTTTCACTAGCTGCCAAAAGCAGTTAACATCAATGTACAAAGTATGTGTGAATATATAAAGATGCATATATATGTATTAGTTATTATTTACATACTATTCATATATACTTATATATATATAATTTTAAGCATTTCAAATGTGAATAGATATTTTTAAAAATTCCCATAAAACAATCTATATGCTATATCTATCCATCACCTCATGTAACAAGATACCTGGTGTATTAATTTTTTTTGGAAATGAATAATTTTAACTCAGTAAAATTATTTGCACTCTTTCATTTTATATTTTACTTTTTTGCATCAAAATTATAGTTTTATGTAATCTGTGACCCCACACTTAAACAACCTCCCCTACCATCAAAATCTCATAAGAGAGTGAGGGATACACATGTTAAAAATCAGTGAACCTATATTGACATTGTTATTACATAAAGTTCATAGTTTACAATAGGGTTCACTCTTGATGCTATACTTTCTTTGTATTTTGACAAATGTATGATGATATGTAGCAACCATGTTAGTATTACATAGAATAATTTTACTGTCCTTTAAATCCTCTGTGCTATGTCTATTCAACCAGCCCTCCCCTTAACCCTGGACACTGCTAACCTTTTTACTGTATCCACAGTTTTTTCAGAATGTAGTTGATATTATACAGTATGTAGGCTTTCCAGGTTGGCTTCTTTCACTTCATAATATTAATTTAAGTTTTCTCCATGTCTTTTCATAGCTTGGTAGCTCATTCCTTTTTTAAGTACTGAATAATTTTCATTCTCTGGATATTCCACAATATTTTTTAAATTGAATTGAATGGGGTGACATTGGTTAACAAAATTTTGTAGGTTTCAAGTGTATAGTCCTATAATTCATCATCTGTATATTGCATTGTGTTTTTACCAGCTAAGTTAAGTCTCCTTCCATCACCATTTACCCCCCCTTTATCCTCTTTTATGTCCCCCCACACCATTTCCCTCTGATAATCACCATACTGTTGTGTGTCTATGAAGTTTTTTATTGTTGTTGTTTCTTAATCTCTTCAGCTTTTTTCACCCAGCCCCCAAACCACCTCCCATCTGACTGCTGTCAGTCTGCTCTGTGTCTGTGTATCTGTTTCTCTTTTGTTTGTTAATTTGATTTGTTCATTAGATTCTACATAGACTTGAAATTGTATGGTATTTGTCTTTCTCTGACTGAATCATTTCACTTGGTGTAATACTTTCCATCCATGCTATAGCTAAAGGTAAGATTCCCTTCTCTTTTATAGCCAAGTAGTATTCCATTGTGCAAATGTACCACTGATTTTTTACCCAGTCATCTATGGATGGGCACTTGGGCTGCTTCCAAATTTTGGCTATTGTAAATAATGCTGCAATAAACATAGGAATACATATATTCTTTTGAATTAGTATTTTAGTTTTCTTCAGATATATCACAAAAAGTGGAATCAAATAGCTAGGCTATATGGCAGTTTCATTTTTAATTTTTTAAAGGTAACTCCATACTGCATTCCACAGTGTTTGCACCAATCTGCATTCCCACAACAGTGTATGAAAGCTCCTTTTTTTTCTCTCCACATTCTCACTAACACTTGTTTGTTGATTTATTGATGATAGTTATTTTTACAGGTATTAGGTGAAATTTCATTGTGGATTAGTGATGTTGAGCATCTTTTCATTTGTCTATTGGCCATCTGTATGTCTTTTAAAAAATATATTTTATTGATTTTTTACAGAGAGGAAGGGAGAGAGATAGAGAGCTAGAAACATCAATGAGAGAGAAACATTGATCAGCTGTCTCCTCACACCTCCTACTGGGGGCATGTGCTGCGACCAAGGTACATGCCCTTAACCGGAATCGAACCTGCGACCTTTCAGTCCGCAGGCCGACGCTCTATCCACTGAGACAAACCAGTTAGGGCCAGCTGTATGTCTTCAGAGATGTCTATTTAGGTCCTTTGTCCATTTTAAAATTGTGTGTGTGTGTGTGTGTGTGTGTGTGTGTGTGTTTTGGGGGAAGTTGAGCAGTATAAATTCTTTATAAATTTTGGATTTTAACTCCTTATTAGATATATCATTGACAAATACACTCTCCTATTCAATGGGTTGTCTTTTCATTTTGTTGGTGGTTTCCTTCCCTGTGCAAAAACTTTTTAGTTTGATGTAGTCCCATTTGCTTATTTTTTCTTGTGTTTCCTTTGCCTGAGGAGATACATAAGACATAGTATTACTATGAGAGATGTCTGAGATTTTACTGCCTATGTTTTCTTCTAGGATTTTTATGGTTTCAAGTTTTACATTTAAGTATTTAATACATTTTGAGGGGTTTTTTTTGTGTGTGTATGTATGGTTTAAGAAGGTTTTCTAGTTTCTTTTTTTTTTTGCATATACCCCAAATCATTTATTGAAGAGTCTGTCTTTACTGCATTGTATGTTCTTGTGTACTTTGTCAAATATTAATTGACCATAAAAATCATGAGTTGATTTCTGAAATCTCTGTTCTGTTCCATTGATCTATATGCCTATTCTTGTGCCAGTCCCAAATTGTTTTGATTATAGTATCTTTGCCATATAACTTGCTATATGGTATTGTGATACCTCCAACTTTATTATTTCTCAAAATTGCTGAGGCTATTCAGGTTCTTTTTTGGTTCCACATATATTTTTGGAATATTTGTTCTAGATCTGTGAAATACGTCATTGGTATTTTATAAGAATTGTGCTGAATCTATAGAACCAAGATGGCAGCATAGGTAAATGTCAGAACTTACCACCTCCCACAACCACATCAAAATTACAACTAAAATATAGAACAACCATAATTCAGAACTGCCTAAAATCTGGCTGAATGTAAGTTCTATAACCAGAGAAATAAAGAAAGTACATCGAGTCTGGTAGGAGGGGCAGAGGTGCTGAACAGGCTGGACCAACCTGTGGTGTGTTTTTAATTGGGAAGGATATCCCAGCTGCAGAGGCATCCCATAAGGAGCAAGGGGTCCCAGCCCCACAACAGACCCCCCAGCCAAGGGTTCCAGTGCTTGGAAGAAAAGTCCCTGTAACTTCAGGCTATAAAAAACATTGGGGATTGTGACTGAGTGGCATGGAGGCTGCTGGAGACCCAGGCATTCTTCCTAAAGGGCCAGCACATGGACTTACTCACACTTAATCACTCTGGGCTCCAGAGCTAGGGCAGTGACTTAAAAGGAACCTAGGGCACTGAAGGAGGAACTGGATTGTGTGGCATCAGGACAGGAACTCAGGGTCAGCTTTCTCCCTTGCAGGGTTGCTCACAGGGGTCACTGTAACTGTGCTGGGGCCCCCCTGTTGTAGAGCTGACTGGCAGCTATAGCTGAGTTTCCATCAGCTTGGCTCATACTGATTGCTCTACGCTGGTGATTCCCTGAAACCCCGGCCCATCCAATTTGCAGTCCCACCCAAACTGTTTGCAGTGGCTTTTACATATGAATGGTTTGTCCTGGCTCAGGCTTCAGACTTTCCTAAAATCTCTCAAACAAGCAGCAGCTGGCCTCAGCATTCCCCATACCTACCAATAAGAGACCCAAGAACAGTCACTAGCACTAGCCTGCCTTGCTTCACAGCTTGGTCTCCCCTAGGTACCAATACAAATAGCAACCATTTGCAGATCTCTCTATAGCTCCTGCTGGGTGACCCCAGAGCCAGTGCACCCAGTAGATAGCTTCAGACCATATAAAATTACAAGTCTACACATCCACTAGCAACACACTCAAGGGACAGACTCAGTGAACACCAAAGCCACGCTGAAGCAAGTCCTGCTCCATAGGGGTGTCTCTCCTGAGCAGCAGCTCTTCTACTGCAGTCACAGCTGGTCCTCACAGCCAGTTGGCTTGGAAATCAATTCCTCCTAGTGACAGAAATCAAGTATCAACTACAATAAGACTATGCACACAGCCCCCACACACACCTAGAGTGCTCAGTTCAGGTGTCCAGAGAGGCTGAGCCACTGGGACCTACAGTACACATAATATACAAGGCCACTCTACCAATTCCAGGAGACATAGCAGTCTGTCTATTACAGAGAAACAAACACAAGGAAGCAGCCAAAATGCAAATATAAAGAAGCATGTCACAAATGAAAGAACAGAAGTAATCTCAAAAAAACTCTAAATGAAATGGAAGTAAGCAACCTGCTAGATACAGAGTTCTAAACAATGGTTATGAGGTTGCTCAAGGATCTTAATGAGAGCGTCAAGAGACTTAGTGACACTTTCAAGGATCTTAGTGAGAATTTTAAAGACAAAGAAAATTACCAGTGATATATTAAGCATAAACTAATGAAATAAAGAATAATTTACAGGGTTTCAACAGTGGAGTAGAGGATTCTGAGAATCAAATCAGTGATTTGAAATATGAGGAAGCAAAAAACAGCCAACCTGAAGAGCATAAAAATATCAAAAAATATGAAGACAGTGTAAGGAGCCTCTGAGACAAACTCAAGTGTATCAACATTCACATTATGAGGATGGTGGGGGGTGAGTGCCAGAGGAGAAGAGAGACAGCAGGATATTGAAAACCTATTTGAAAAAATAATGACAGAAACTTTCCCAACCTGTATGCCCCCTACTGGGGATCGAGCCCTCAACTTGGACATGTGCCCTTGATCAGAATAGAACCTGGGACCCTTCAGTCCACAAGTCAATGCTCTACCCCCTGATTCAAACTGGCTAGGGCTAAAGAGTATTTTTGAACATGAAGAAGGAGAAAAGAAAAAGAAGAAAGAGAAAAAGAAGAAGATGAGTAATAAAATTGCAATAAATACATATCTGTCAGCAACTGAATCTAAAAATCAAAATAAACGAACAAGGAATCTAATGAACAAAATAAACTGGTGAATAGAATAGAACCAGAGGCATGGAAACATTAAACAGACTGGGGAAAGTGGTGTGGGAAGAGATTAACAAAAGTAATAAGTTGGAACCCAACTACATAAGCACCTACATCACTCACATGGAAAGCATACACAGCAGTAATGAGGTGAAACAGTAAAAACAATTTAAAAGAAAGATAGCAATTCCTGACCTTTACTTGTGGTAAAGAAATAATAAAAAACATAAAGCACATATGTACATATGTCAAAATGATAGGATTTTTTTCTTTTATAAATAAATGGGAGATGGTGATGTAACCATGAAATGATGTATGTCAAGTCCAACATAACCCGAGGACTGCCTGTACTTACTAGGGGCCCATTGCACGAATTCGTGCACCTTGAAAGGAACTGTGGGCCATGAGGCTGTGGTGGGCACAGAGGCAGCTCTTGGCCCATCCTCCACGCCCCCTCCTGGCCCCTCCTACCACGGACCCTGGTCCCCTCTCTGCTGGCAGCCCTGCTCCCGCCACTGCTGCTCCCATGTGCTGACAGCACCAGCCCCGCTGACAGCATGGAGTGATGGGGGCCAGTGCCAGCAGCAGGTGCGAGTGCTGGGCAGGACTGCAGCACGCAGGAGCAAAGAATTTTCAGTAACCACCAGAGGTTCACTGCGATGACAATGACTGGTGCCCTGCCTTGGTCTGGCACTTCCACTCACCTACTCCACAATTCCACCATGGCCTACACCCAACATATTGTGTGCTCTGCTCCCTGCTGCCAATGCCCACCATGTTCTGCATGTGCTCCCTGGTGGTCAGTGCATGTCATAGCAACCAGTTGTTCAGTTGTTCCACCATTTGGTCTACTTGCATATTAGGGATATATATATCCCATGGACATGGGCAATAGAGTGGTGAAAACCTAAGGGAGGGTGAGTAGGTGCTAGGCTGAGGGGAGGGGTTAGGAGACATATGTAATACTCTCAACAATCAAAACGTATTTTTATAAAGTCTATGTTAAAATATAAAAGCCAATGGTTGACCTTCCTCTCCCCCACCTCAGCTCTGTTGAAAGAACACTTTCTTGTAAGGCCTATAATTCCAGAATCTTTCCAAACAAAGGCCCTGCATCATGGAAAATAGTATTGCATAGTACCTGAGAAGCTAAGCGTAGCACAGCCAGGAATAGAAGGAAATACTCTCCATTGAGCTCCAATATTTCCCCAGATCACTGAAAGCATTCCTGTTTTTCATACAGTAAATAATGGCTTTGGTGACTTTTGTATGACATCTGGTAATTCATTCACCTTGCCCCATGCTTTCTATCTTCCCTCATATTTCATTTTGACCTATCATTGATTATACATTCTCTAACTGCCTTTCTATTAAGCTAAAAATGGATAAATACCACCTTTTCCATATAGATCATATAGACTTCTTTGAAAGTTCTAGCATAAGAACAAAACTGCTTGAAACCTTTGATAGTTCTCTGTAAAAGTCATCCTCTTTGACTAAAAGCAACTTTGAAAGCAGAGGGGCTTGAAGAAGATGTGTTTGCTAAATTGATCCTACTTATCAATGGGATAACAAATGTGACAACAAGCTCATCCTTCTATTCAAGTACAACTTCACTAATGGAAAAAAAATAGCTGAGATACAAAGTCACTCACAGAGAGTTAACACTATCTTCTTCCTACTCAAAATGACAGGGCTACATTTCTTGAAATTTATTGAGGTATAAATGACAAATTTGTAATGTATTTAAAGTGTACAGTGTGATAATTTTAAATACATCTATGTATCAACATATTTATACAGATACATACATATATATAGTGAAGGGATTCCCACAATCAAGTTAATTAACATATCCATACTCTCCCATATAGTTACATTTTTTAGTAAGAATGCTTTAGATTTATGCTCTTAACAAATTTACAGTGTATAGCACAGTATTATTCAGTGGGGATACATTTTTAAAAAACTAGATCCCATTAATGTTTTTGAAAAAAATAACACATACATGGTACATAACCTAAAAGAAACAAGTGAATATACAGTAAAAATTAAGTCTCCCTTTTACCCAGACATCCAGTTTCCCTCTTCAGAGGTAACTGTTATTAGCAATTTCTTGAATATATTTCTTGACATGTTTTTTACATATTGAAGTTTTTATATAAATTGAAAGATAATATAGTGTCTTGCTTCTTTACTTAAAATTACTATGGGTACTAGTATTGTTGACTATCAGTGGAGAGTTGCCTCAATTCTTTGATGCTACATGATATTGAATTATATCAAAATTCATGGGTATCTAAACTTCATTCAAAGCAGCCATATTATATCATTGAGATCATCTTTTTCTGCTTCCCTCTTCCTGAACTCAAAAATATCAAGTGCATTTTTGCTGTTCTCTACATGCTGTGAATTCTGTATTTTCTTCCCCAAATTAGCCCATCATCAATGGGAAAATTTCTCCTTTCCTGATTTTACAATTGCCATTTACAGCATAACATCTGTAACAATAATAAATATTTATTTCCTTGGAATTTTATGGTAGTTGCTATAAACCAGAATTAAAATAATCTAATTAACCAAATCACACTAACATGTAAATGATAAATAATACATCTTCTTGTAATCCTTTTAAGTTCATTGCATTTTAAAACAAAGATGAAGTGGAGGCAAGGAAGTACAGAAAAAAGGGTTCTGTGCCCATGAGTCTTTAGACAAATCCAGATTATCTAACCATTGTTACATATGTGCTTTAGTTAATATTGCTGTACTAGTATATTCAAGGATAAAAAAGTCTTAATGCCAAAGTATATTAAAAGTAGTGAGAAGGCAAACCCCTGTTTTGTAAAAACTGCTGTTTGGAATTCTCTGCTGTTCCTCTTATTCTAAAAAAATAACTTTGCTTTCTAGCCTGCCTTAGTCTGCTCGAATAATGAGGACAATAAACTTAGCTGTCTGACCTTGTAGGCCAGAGACTAGATACACTCATACTCTCAATGCCATGTCAGGTGCATTTTTTTAATTGGATAGAACTGTGTAGTTTTCAAGGCTGGCAGTGAGATAACCACTAACTGCACAGAGGGTTGGCTCCTTAATAAAAAGGGAAGTTCTGCTTGTAGGCTTGCTTAGAATTTGAATTCATTTTCTCTAAGCCCACCACAGTGAAAAAAGTGTAATTCCAAACTCTCCTGCATTGTTTGATTATTCCAGTTCTCTTTAATGGTAAAGGTAGTAAAATAATCTTATATAATAAAAAGCTAATATGCAAATTGTCCCCTTGACCGAGAGTTGGACCAGGAGTTGGACCAGTGGGCAGGGTTAGCCAACCAACTGCCTGCATCCCCTCCCCCTGGCTGGCCCAGCCTTATCAGGGCTGGGCAGGCTGGACCCTACCCATGCACAAATTCGTGCACCGGGCCTCTAGTCCCTTTATAAAAGTGCTTTTGTTAGTTTTTAGGAAGGACTGTCTTCTGGGAGTCTCTTTGTTAATCCACCTCTTGGAGCCAGATGTCCAGTATTTAGTCATTGAAGTGGTGGAGGAGGGAGAAGAGGAAGGGTGATGAGAAGGGCTCTTTGATACTATCTCCATGTCTAGAAGAAAGTTTTAGGTTATAACCATAAGTCTACATGTGCATTTTTTGTAAAGTTCCTGTGTTTATTGTGGATAAGTCTCTTTATTTTGAGCTTTTCAGATGTCCTGAGGTGACAATGTATGATAAAAAGTACTCAGAGCTAGTAAATTAGCCAATTTTTAAATATATTTTTGTTATAATTGATAAGAAAGAGGCATCTTAGACATAGGATTGTTGAACCATCTCAGAAATGGATGTCAGGACTTGTTCATTAGGCTGGCAGCAGAGGACAGAAGGAAGGATGGAGGGAGGAGTATGTGTGGCTGTGCTCATATTCACATTATAATGATAACCACTAATGTGCATGCATCTCTTTTGGCTGTGCTATAGGAATAGATTGTTAAGTACTTCTGTCAAAACTTGCCTCTTTGTTAATATTTTAAAAGTATAAATTATAGCCTGGCTGGTGTGGCTCAGTGGTTGAATGTCAACCTATGGACGGGGAGGAGGTCATGGTTCCATTCCCAGTTAGAGCACATGCCCAGGTTGTGGGCTTGATTCCCAGTGTGGGGCGTGCAGGAGGCAGCCAATCTATGGTTCTCTCTCATCATTGATGTCTCTCTCTCTCTCTCTCTCTCTCTCTCTCTCTCTCTCTCTCTCCTTCTTCCTTCCTCTCTGAAATCAAATTTATATATAATCTAATAAAAGAGTAACATGCAAAATAACCCTCACTCCATTACACCCAAGCCACGCCCACCAGCCAACCAGAGCAATGATATGCAAATTAACCCAGCCACAGAGCTAGAGTAAACAGGAGGCCAGCAATGAAGGAAACTGCCTGCCTAGGCAGGCTGTGGCCTCCACTCAAGGCAACAAAGTTTCAATTATAGAAGATAAATAAACCCCAGAGACCTGATTCCAGCCAGCCCCACTGGGACCTTGGGTCAATGGGAGCTGTGGACAGCCTGCAAACAGCCTTCAGCCCCTCACCTAGGCTGGCCAGGCACTCCAGTAGGAACCCAAACCCTGAAGGGGCTGTGGGCAGCCTGCAAACGGCCCACAGTCCCTCACCCAGGCTGGCCAGGCACACCAGCAGGTGGACATCCCCTGAGGGGTCCCAGACTGTGAGAAGACACAGGCCAGGCTGAGGGACCCCCCCCCCAAGTGCACAAATTTTTGCACACCAGGCCCCTAATGTGTATATATATATATATATATATATATATATAGAGAGAGAGAGAGAGAGAGAGAGAGAGAGAGAGAGAGAGAGAGAATAAGCTATAATAAATTCTCTTAGAAGCATTATACTTTGTGTGCTCATGCTTTCAGTCTCATTTATAATGGAACATTAAGGGAATGCAGTATTTTAATTGTAACATTGTGAATATCTTTTATCTAGAGTTCTATTGCTATTTTTGTCCTTTATGAATTTTTTGTCACCAAGAAAGGCAAGATTACATTTTCTTCCAGATTGAGTTGGTGTAAAGTATTCTTGGTTATCAAAATACTCATAGCTTTGGGACTTTGAAATGGTAAATATTTATGATGTGTGAAAAAGCATGATACATACCTGTATGATCTTAATTACATAAAAATGGAAGCTTAGTTGTATAGGTGCACAAAGGACTTAGAAGGACACAAAAGACTAAACTGCTTGTGATTATGGATGGCTTTGTTCTTTGCTTCTTATGTTTTTTCAGTTTCCTATTACATGCACATGTTAACTTTTAAAATATAAATGTTATCTTAAAAATCTAAAAAAAGAGAGAGATGAGTCTTCAAGGATTTATATGGCAAGTTAATGTGACTAAATCATTCAATGTGGGATAGTTACAAGTATGTTAAGGGTCACCTCAACATATCTTAAATGTCATTAGACAAACTTTTTATGTTTATTGCCAACTCTTCGCCCTCATAGTTTGGTTCTTGATTAGATGAACTCTAAGATACCACCTAGTTCTAACCTTCTCTGATTTCTAATTCCTGTACAGAGAAACTACATTTGTACACAAGTTTTCAACATAAAGGATGAATCCAGTCACAATCCTAGCTGTTTAACTTTTTAAAACAAGCGTCAATAAGACCACATTTAAACTTTTCTTATTTTTTCAATTATAGTTAATAAGACCACCTTTAAAAGATATCAAGTTCTAGATTATCAATATATTAATAATTAATTAACATGAAAATGACTGTTGTTTTACTAAATGAGACAGTGCCATCTACTCATTCAACAAGTCCTGGAGTACTTGAACACTATGAGAATAACTGCTTCTCTAAATTTTGTGCTCCAGCTGCACTTATCTCACTCTAGTATTGGCTCTAGTCTTGGCCATGAGGTAAGTTTAATTCTAAGAAATAAAAGACCTTCCTTTCCCCTAAGTCCTAGGCCAGCAATTCTTAACTGGTGTATACACAAGAATCACTGGAGAGGTTGTTGGACCCAAATCCCTGAGTTTCTGATTGAGTACTTCTGGGGTGAGGGCTGAGAAGTAGCATCTCTAATAAATTTTCAAGTGATTCTAACAATGCTTGTGTTCATGTGGAGTGGTAGAAGGGCATACTTTGAGAACTATTCTCCAAATAACAAAACCCAAGTTCACTGCCTTGCAACTTCATGCTCTAAAATTTACAAGTACAGGCTATATCTCAGTTGAGTAAGTCTGTCTCAGTCTGTTGCTGTTGGTGACTGAGTTGTTAGTTTTATTTCTAGAGTGAGTATTAGGAAATTTAATATTGAATTTATCAGTGATACAGGCAATGTTTTATACCCCTATCTTTTGACCTTTATGTCCCAGTAGGTTCAAAACACCTATTGGGGAAAAAAGTGGTGTTTTTGTTTTGTTTTTGTTTTTGTTTTGTTGTTTTTTGCTGTCTCTTACCCCAAGATTAACATACATCAACAGAGTAGCAAACATATGGATTTTTTTCAGAAAGTCTCTACTATATCTGAATGGCTATTTACCAGATATTGCAGGGGAAGGCTGGGACTGCGAGGGGCAGAACAGGCAATCAGAAGGGGCTAGGGGGTCCCCTGCCCAGGCCTGCAGCCTTGACCAGAGGCTGCCAGTGGGGCAAGGGCAGAGCCCGTGATGGCAGGGTGCAGGATCAGAGCCGGTGATTGCAGAGGCCTGGGCTCTGTGAACCTGGCGATTGGAGGGGCTTGGGGGTCTTCTGCCTAGGCAAAAGAGTAATATGCAAATTAACCCTCAATCCTCACAAAGATGGTGGCAGCCAGGGAGCTGTAGTGAGGCAGGAGGCTTGCATTGCCCTGGTGATGGAGGAAGTCAAGATTCCCACCTGCCTTGTGGGCCCTGAGCTCTGCTAAAGGCAACATAGTTTCAATTACAGATGGTAAATAAACCCAAGATACCTGCTTCCAGCAGGTGGCTTTGAGCAGGACCAAGGCAATGAAGTTTCAATTATAGAAGTTAAATAAATCCCTGATACCTGCTTCCAGCCCATGGCCATGGCCAGCCTGATAACAGCCCTCAGCCCCTCACCCAGGCTGGCCACACTGCCATGGGGTGAAGATCCCCCCTGGGGGGTTTGACCAGCCTACAAACAGCAATCAGCCCCTCACCCAGGCTGGTCATGCACCCCAGCAGGACACCCTTCAGGGCAAACCAGCCGACCACCACCTGTGCACCAGGCCTCTGTCCTATATAATAAAAGGTTAATATGCACATTGACCCTAACAGCAGAACAACTGAGAATGGTCACTATGACACACACTGACCACCAGAGGACAGACACTCAATGCAGGAGCTGCCCCTGGTGGTCAGTGTGCTCCCACAGCGGGAGCTCTGCTCAGCCACAAGCCACGCTGACGACTGCCAGTACAGCAGTGGTTGCGGGAGCCTTTCCCACCTCTTCAGCAGTACTAAGGATGTCCAACTGCAGCTTAGGCCTGCTCCCTGCTGGCAAGTGGACATTGCCTGAGGGCTCCTGGGCTGCCAGAGTGACGTTTTACTGCTAACTTAGGCCCGATCCCCCGGGGAGCGGGCCTAAGCCAGCAGGTGGACATCCCCCGAGGGGTCCCAGACTGCGACAGGGCATAGGCCGGGCTGAGGCCCCCCCCCCCCCACGAGTGCACAAATTTTTGTGCACCGGGCCTCTAATATATATATACTAGAGGCCCGGTGCACGAAATTCATGCACGGAGTGGGGGTGGTGGGTGGTGGTGGTGTCCCATAGACCAACCTGCACCCTTTCCAATCAGGGACCCTTTGAGGGATGTCCGACTGCCCATTTAGGCCCGATACCACCGTTGGGATCGGGCCTAAACGGGCAGTCGACGTCCCTTTCATAATCCAGGACTGCTGGCTCCTGACCTCTCAAATGCCGATTGCCCCTAACCACTCCCCTGGCAGCCTGATAAATGCCAAACTGGTCCTGTGCTGGCCTGGCCTGATTGACCCTAACTGCCTTCCCCATACCAGGATGGCACCCCCAACTGTTCT
>PVJC01031963.1:0-20230 GCA_004026665.1 Murina feae | reverse complement strand
ATGGGACATGTTTGTGGGAAAGTTAGGGGAGCACTGAAGACTGTGGAGGCTTTTGGCAGGGCGGGGAGGGGGGGGGATTCTAACTGTTAACAGGGATATTCTGGTTACCAAAGAGACTGACATGAGGCTCAAGTAAATAAGCATTTCAGAAAATTACCCAATTACATATTTAAGCACTCCCAGGCATTCTGGTCTCCTGGGAAAATGGCCTTTTACCAAATTGCTTATAATTGTGAATTGTATGTTGGCATGTGAACATTTTACAACCCTCTACCAAGCTCCCCTGTTACTTTGTACTCCAGGGCCCAAATCCATTCATCTATCTATCCATTCATCCATCCATCCATCTGTCCATCATCATCTATCCATCCATTATCTATCCATCCATTCATCCACCTATCCATCCTTCACCGCCCATCCATCCATCATCATCCATCCATCCATCGATTATATTATCCCTGATCTCATTGCATAATATTCATAATAGAAATGCAAACGTCAACAGATAATTTTATTTAAAAAAGCTTCCAGTCTTATTTGGAAGCAGAGACACAATAAACATGACAGTAAATCATTGATCTGCTAGAGGCAGATACCTACTATATGTTGTTGCAACATAACGACTCATTATTTTGTTTGTTCTTAATAAATTTGGCCATGATATCTTGAGACTAGAGCATTACTTTTGAGTAATTATCTAGAGCATCTATTCAAGCCATAAAGTTTCTTTGATTGGATCTGGCGTCTATTTTAAGGAAATCTGTTCTTCTGAAATCACTGCTGAAGACTGAAAGCGTGACACTTCGTTGTGTGTGCCCAAAGGATGTGTGTGTGTGTGTGTGTGTGTGTGTGTGTGTGTTGAAAGATTTGCTGCTTCGGTGAATGCCTGCCTCGCTTGTGTCATCAACAACAGTTCGGATACATGCCGCTATGTGTCGAAAACCCACAGATGTTAGAGCAGCAGCAATATTTGATGATTTATGCCGTTAGGGTACTTATGCATCAACCCACTGTTCTTTTGCATTGAGTTTGGACTACGCTTAACTGAAGGTATTGGAACTAAAATTGTGGGGAAATGGATTTCCCTCATCTTTGACTATATTGTTTTGCTCTATTTAATATATCGTTTTCATTAGGAATAAGACGGTAAGAACACAGTTCCAGCACACATGTTAGCGTGCGGGTGTTGTGTGGCCGTGCCCCGGCTGTGATGTGTTTTTATAATATTGACGTGACTTGGTCTGACATTGTGAAATCATTTACAAATTCAGCTCAGTCTTACGCTGTTACCAATTGAGGTGCGAGTGACACTAACTAATTAACTCGAGGAAAAGGGTGTTCATAGGTGGATGATGTAAACTGAAAATAAAGTTAGCAATTGACATTGTGGCCACAGGATTTTTTTTAAAGAATGAGCTGTGTGTTAAAAGGGCATATTTCTAGATGAGGAAGACAAAAGGCCATTTGATTGACAAACGTGCTTTGTGGTCCCGTCGGTTCCATTGGCACCTTGTTCTCGGGAAGTACGGTCCGTCTTCAGTTTCACCTCGGGCTCCCTTCGCGTTAGTCAACTGTCAGATGCGTCAGCCAATCCGTTCTGCTTTAGAACGCGGGCCCAGGTTTATGCTTAGGTATGTGTTTCTATGTCTAGGGATCCCCCCCCCCCTCAAATACTTGGGAGTCAGGATACGGCCCCTGAATGTTGTGACCATTGGCTTCACGACCTGTGATGGAAATGATGCAGCGAGACAACGGCAAGGAGCGGAGCGGGACTGGCAGTACGCCGCGTGGGTCAGCGAGCAGAAGCAGGTCGCTGAATGTGGTGTAGAAAGTAAGCAGGACATCCCAGCTGGTGTGGCTCAGTGGTTGAGCCAGGAGATCAGAGGTCCATTAGGGCACACGCCTGGGTTGCAGGCTCGATCCCCAGTGTGGGGCGTGCAGGAGGCAGCCGATCCATGATTCTCTCTCATCACTGACGCTTCTCTCTCTCTCTCCTCCTTTCCTCTCTGAAATCAATAAAAAGTATTTTTTATTTTTTTTTTTACAAAAAAGAAAGTATAAAGAACACAGAAAGAGGTAGGAACTGACTGTGACCTCCCTGGCAGGCGATGAGGATCTAGGTCGCTACTAAGCCTTTTAGGAGGTCCTGAGGGCACGGAGAGTCACGGCTGTTAGTGATGAAAAGGGGACACAATCGTCACATTGGTGCTGCCTGAAGCCTGCAGAAGAGCACGGTGTATTCACCTGCATCGAAAGGCCGGCCACGCGTTCCAACCAAACACGCTGTCGGAGGGCGGGTCAGGGAAGTCGCCCCGCAGCCACCGGGTCTGGGTGTCGGTTCCAATGGCAAAGGTGCAGGCGTGCCATGGTCTCCCCAGCCAGGTGTCCGCTCTCCTGGGCCTGCGCTTTGTTTGTTTGCATCTTGAGGATGGAGCATGCTCACTGTAAGCTTCCCAAAGGACACGATAACTCCCAGCAGCACTTTCCTTCAAAATAATGCCGTCAATTAAAACTTCCCGCTCATGCTCTTTTTATGGCACGAAATTCTACATTTTTAAGCGTAAAAATATCTATGATGTTAAAACCTTCAGAAAATTGGACATGAAGTTTTGAAGCTTGGTAGTCAATACAACAAAATAGCATACATGTCAAATCGCATATATATCAACATATGTGTAATCCATCTATTGAAAAAAAAACACGTTATTACCTGGTACACCTAGTATGCTCTCACTCCCACTGTCCCCACAAATCCACCTCCTCCCTCTTCTTCCCCTCCTCATCCTCCTGCCCCTGCCCCAGGCCCCCTGACACCTGCGCAGGCCCAGTGACCTCCCCAAGTTCTGCCGCTAGCCTGTTGCTTCCTCCTCTGCAACTCGGTTGGAACCCAGCCGTCCCCCAAGGACACCCTTCCCTCCTCTGACATGGCTTCTGTGACATAGGGTTTAATGACACTTCCCTCTTAAAGTCACGTAAACCGCAGGTCACATGAGCCAGGCCACCACTCCCTGCTTGCTTGCTTTGTGCTGCTCTGGAACCCACTGCAGTCAGTGTGTTCGTTTGTTAGTTTGTCTGGTGTCATCCCTTAGCAGGCAGGAGCAGGCCCTCTTGCCCAGTACCGGATTCTCAGCGCCCCTCACGCCCCTGCAAGCACCCGGTCAGGCGCAGGGAATGATCAGTAGGACTGTCTAACACAAATAAATATCCCCACCTGCCTTCAGTGTTTATCTGCTTTCCTCCTCAACTTACGTTACAACTGTGCCATTTAGTTGATAGTCTCACACACCTTTAGGAGCACCAGCATGTTTTAAAACGGAAATGCCCGCGTGAATTTACGGGTGATCATAACTTCGTAGCGGAGTCCAGGTTTAGTGCTGGGCGACGCGCCAAGCTATGGTGTGAATGCACCCATGGGAGGCTCCCGAGGGTGACAGGCAGCGAGTGTGGACCTTCTGCTGGTCAGCCCTGACTGCTCTGCGGGGAGAGCGTCCTGTCTGTCCTTCCCCAGGAGGGGCCACAACAGCGGCAGAGCCACCCTGAGGAGGTGCACCCACCTGTCCGTGGAGGTGTTGACCAAGAACGGGGGGATTTTACGCTTTGAGCAAGAAGACAGACCTAAGTGGCATTTGTTCTAAAACCCTACATTTTTGCGTTGCGAATTGAACCCGTTGGAATCGTCGTCACGCCTTTCACCAACAGGCATTGCTCGTGATGCTGGTAACCTATCACCATGACGTGGAAATGGAGCACACGGTGCGTAGGGAGGCCCGAGCCAGGCAGTTTCTGAGGGAAGCTCAGCAGCATGTCTCCCGTGGTCTCCCGTGGTCTCCCGTGGCCTCCCGTGGTCTCCCGTGGTCTCCCGTGGTCCCCGTCGCCCCTTGGCCGCACCCCTGACTAGGAATCCCCGCCCGCTCCTGGGAGAGACTGGCTCAGACGTCGCGGATTTGGTTTGCAGGATCTCAGCGCTAATCTCCTGCATCGATGGTCACACCAGACTCATCGATTCAGCCCCTAAACCAATGCCGAGGGCACACTTGCCAGTAATGACTTTCCAAACACTGACTCACTTGCGGGTTTGGCAGGGAGAACACGTGCCCTGGACCCCTCGTTTATGGCGCTTTCAGATCACCATCCCTGCTTCCAGCGCGTCAGTCTCAACAGTTACAATGCAGGTCAGGCGCTCAGGGAGCCTGGCAGGCGTTCACCGGGGACTGGTGGGGCCGGTGTGGTGCTCAGGCAGGCGAAGGACAGCCCGGGTTCGGGAAGGTAGAACCGTCAGCATGTCTGTGAGCAAGAACGAAGAGGGGTCGCTTCGCTTCAGCCTCTCTGGGCACCTTCCACGGCGACATCACCCACGTGTGCACAGCAGCGGCCCAGACACCCCCCTGCAGCTGGGGACAAGGGCGCACGAGCGAGCAGCTCTCCCTCCTCCTGGCTCCGAGGTTTTGAAGGAAGGCCCGGCTCTCAGGAGCTGACGCCCAGGGCTCCCGGGAGCACCTGGCCGTGTCGCCTGCCTTTGCCTCATTCAGGGACCTGCGGAGAGAACTGACGGACTCAGGCCTCGTCCAGCGGCCCCACCGTGGCAGGCTGCATGGACAGCCACCAGGCCCTGGGGAAGGACGCGCCATCGGACTGCACACAAATCAAACCGTGGATCCAAAGAGGGGCCAACACCAACACACAGGAAAACACGCGTGCCCACGTGTTCTTAGGTGGCTCTCCGCCCGCCCTGGGAACCTGGGCGGGATCAGGCTGAGACCACTTTCACACGCGTGTAAGAGGCCTGGAGGCGGAGGAACATAAGAGGCTGCTCCAGTAGGTGACGAGGACAGACAGCCGGGTCTTCATCGCTCAGGGGTGCGTTTATATAAACACCCTGAGCCCCCACGAACACCCAGCGCTCTCTCCAGGCCGGGAGTGTATGAATCCAGAATTCAATACTGTTACTACGCCCGGGTCCCTCCTGCTGCTCAGGTGATAGGCGAGGGCCGCCCGGCCCCTCTGCTCCACGCCAGCCCCGCCCTGTGCGATGCCCTGAAGAAAGTGCCCCTGAGACACAGGGACAGTGACAACATCCCCGAGGCCCCCAGTCACTCCTGCCCGTGAGCCATTAGGGGCCCCAGGCTCAGCAGCACCATGGAAACCAGGGCCCCGCGTTCAGAGGAGGTTTGTCAGCCACGAGCTCACAACAGTCATCACAGAATCCCACCAGATCCCACAAAGGGCCGGGACTCTGCTCAGAAAGTGCCGGGGCGCCCCCTGGTGCTCAGGGCAATCCCTCTGTCCCACTCACCGCCCACCGCAGCGTGGAATTGCCACGTCCAGGGACTGGAGGGGCCACAGGCAATTAGGACCCGAGCTCAGCTGTGATCCGAGAGCTCCTCTCAGCGGGGAAGGGCACAGGCCCAGGTGCTGGGCTCCATCCCCAGTGGGGGGCGTCCAGGAGGCAGCTGATCCACGGTTCTCTCTCATCGGTGATGTTTCTGTCTCCCTCTCCCTCTCCCTTCCTCTCTGAAGTCAATAAAGACATATTTTTTAAAAAGAAGAAAAAGCTCCTGTTCCAGGACCTGTGAAGACATTCATGGGTGCCACGCGCTGTTTTTAATATTCCGCCAGAGCTTGCAGGAAAGGGAGCTTTTACTGGAGAAGAGTGCGCAGTCTAACTGAAATGTCAACTTGCTTTGGGCAGAAATTATATCAACTCAGTTTGAAAATTCTAGTTGACTCCGCCTGACCCGAAGTCCTCATTAATAGTTACTTGTGTCTTTGAATTAGAAAAGGAAAGGAGAAAAAAGGAAGATGTAAAAGTGAGAGAGAGAGAGAGAGAGAGAAAGAGAGAGAGGGAGAGAGGGAGAGAGAGAGAATTCAATACTGTTACTCAGCAGGCAGACATCTCTCAGACGCAATGGTTCAGGAAAGTGGGAGAAGGAGCTTTGTGAGCGGATATGAACACTGGCGTAGACTTTCTTCCAGATTAAATGATGTCCACAACTACTACACCTCCTTCCTTTTATGATTCAAATAAGCATTGTAAACTTTACAAATAAAAGGAACTTAAAATAGCAGTTGCACCCCTTTTATTGGTAGTGGAAGAAATGCAGGCGCTGTGAGGTCAAAGGAGCTGCCCCGTGGGGGACACTGGTCTTTACCTGGTCCTCACCCCCACGGGGCGCCTGACCCTCACCCACGCCTTCCTATCTGACAGTTCCAGTGTCTCCCATACTTTCCCTTGTATGTCTTTTCTTTTCTTAACACTCAGCCAACTTACTAGATTCTCTAGCTACTTGGCCAGGCTGGCCTTAGGCAGACTTACAGCCACTAAAATATTCATGTGGGTCAGCACCCAGCTTTTACTTGGGGACCTACTGGGTGGTGGCAGCACAGTCAGCCTGCCTGCGGGGACGCCTGTGTGCTCCTCTCAGCCGGAAAGGGTACAGGCCCTCACATGGTGATGCAGAGCTCACGGAGACCACGCCTCGGGGGGCGTCAGGGCAGCCTCCGGGCCTCGCTCCCTCACTCACCGGTTCCCCATCCCCCCTGCTTGGCACTGGGTCCAAAGCCCACATTTCCAGAATCTCACACCACAGCCCACTGGCCTGAGATCCCGGAGCCCACAGCCCGTGCCCTACAGGTTACCTCCGCCAAGCCCAGCTGCTCAGCAGGCGGGTACCACAGTCCACCTCTTACAGAGGAGCACAGGTGCCCAAGGAGGCGAAAGCACCTGCCTCAGTGGTGCAGCCACAGGTGGGGGCCAGGCTCAGCAGGCGTCTGTGGTCCAGAAGGCCGTGCACTTCGGTGACTGCTCCCGTGGATGTCAGTCTTGGCATTTGACTGAGTTCTTTCTGGGGGGATTCCGTCTTCCTCTGCATGTTCTCACAAATGTGTAGGGTCAGGCCTCAGTAAGCAGTACATGGGTGAGTGAGCAAGTGTGTGAGTGTATGAGTGAGTGTCTGAATGAGTTTGTGAGTGAGTGAGTAACTGAATGAATGTGTGAGTGAATGACTGAGTGAGTGAGTGATTGAGTGAGTGTGTGAGTGAATGACTGAATGAATGAGTGAGTGAATGAATAAGTGAGTCCTCAGGTAAGGATTCAAAAATAAATTAAAAATGAATAATAATAAATTGGTTATTCTTCTACCCAGAGGAATTTTCCAACCTATAATAACCAAATATAATAATGGTTTCACTTAAAACACAGTTGATTTAATTATTACTTTGTACACACATGCAGAGTAAATTTGTCATTTTTTAAATTATTAAGAAAGAAGAATTCTGTCTATAGGTGTTCTGTAAAAGTGCCCCGCACCCCGACACCCCAATTCTGTGCTAGTCTCAGTTTTCATGGGAAGCTTTGGTTTCCATCTGGTGCTACCGAGGGCTTGTGGCGTCATCAGAGGGGATGCGTCTGACATGCGGAAGCATACAAAAGCCGCTGTGAGTAACCATTAAGTCTTCTTAACTAAAGACCGGTGATGCCGCGTCTCAGTTGAATTTGGGTATCACAACAGCAAAGTAGGTGGTGATTCGTGGGAAGAGTTGGACAAAGGAAGTGGTCGTCACGGCTCACTGACTCCCTCTGTCCGTCTCGTCCATCCTTGCAATCTCTGAGCATTACAGCCACTTCAGCGGCCGAGGCGCACGGCCCGCCACCAGATGTGCACCGAGTGGGACCCATCAGCTTGGGGGCTCCAGACTCCGAGTTCCTGTTCTGGGGGACACGTGTGAGGAGGTGCGGTCGGGGTACACCACGGCGCATGTTTTGGCGCATTTTTTATTGCACAAAATATTGTCCTGCTGTTGGCTGCCTGCCTGGCTTGGCCTATTCACTCTGTGAAGAACGGGGTAGCTGGGATCTCCTCAGACCTTCACTCCTGCTTCCGGAGCCTTGGCGTCATCCCCAGGGGGGCAGGTGTGCCCCCCTCCACCCCTGGGGCTGCTGGGTTCAAAAGCCTCCAAAGAACCTCCTCCCCACTGGCAGGTAAGGCTCGCTTGGAGAAAGCCTGGCCTCTTCCCTTGGCGCGTTTGTTATAACCATGAGCATCTATTACGTTTATGATGGTTTAAGACAGTATTTTTAACGCTTTTCCGAGACATCTGTCCAGAAAGCGTGCGTTCCGGTCGTCCTCACCCACACTCTGTGATGTCTGGTAGCGGGGGTGGAAGGCCTACTTGCGGTCAGCCGGTCAGGGACAGCGCCCGTCTGGCTGGACCCCTCACCTGGGGTTCAGAGAGGACAGGCCCGGCCCAGGTGGGTGGATCTTCTTGAAAAAAGTAAAGCAAATGGAGAAGCAAGGTGAGCAGAGAGCCCTGGCCGGTGGCTCGGTGGCTGTATCGTTGTCCCACACGAACACATACATCACAACGTGGCGGGTTCCGTTTCCGGACGGGCGTGTGTCTGGTTGCAGGTCCGATGGGTCGGTCAGAGGCAACACTGGGAGGCAGCCAGCCGAAGGCGCTTTCTCACATCGATGTTTCTCTCTCTCTCTTCCTTTCTCCAAAAGTCAATAAAAACATACCCTCACATGAGGATTAAAATAGATAGATAGATAGATAGATAGATAGATAGAGAGTTAGATAGAGAGTTAGATAGATAGATAATCAGCCACAGAGAGAGCTGCTCGCATTGGTCCCGCAAGTTCCTGTGACTCAAACGCCCGTGTCTGTGAAATTGCATTTCTTCTTGCATTTTGGCAGGAAAGGAACTGATTCCCTCAGCTGCACCTGCTGAGGCCCAGGACAAGTTCACGCACATGCACGTCTTCCAAATTGCCAAGAGCCTCCTCTCCCAGCACCTCATAGCAGGCACCCAGCACTGTCAGACCAGGGGTTCTTGCTCCCGGGGTTCCCATCAGAGCAGCAAACGGAGGCCACAGCATCTTCCTCTGGACCGCCCAGTCCCCGCAGCCAGTTCTCTGACGGTCTTTACGTTTCGCGCCTAACGAAGTGCTGGGTTCAGGATCGCTTGCTGAGGTGCAGGGTTTTTTTTCTTTCTAAAATGTCTGGCTATTTAGAAAGCACTGCTTAGTAACACACAGCCATAAATTAGCCAAATCCTATGGAAACGAAAGAAAAAGCAGACCTTCTGGGTCTTGGTATGTTACAGTGTCAGCTGGTCCCGTGGGAAATTACTGGCTTCCTTTTTCGAAATCACAGAGTCTGGGTCCGAGCCCGCGTGTTAAATTGTTCAAGACGAACACAGGGGTCAGAAATGACTGGGCTCCCCCTCCCTTTTCAGGGACACCTCAACCCCAAGGGCCCCAGGGGCGTTTCCAAAGGAGAACCAAGGACGGGGCACCAACCGTAGTCAACTGGGTCAGTTTATGGGCCAGCCGTCCAGCTTTGGGCTCCTCCCCTTCATCCTCATTATTTAAAAGCAATCCCCCCTCCCCCTCGGGAGCACCCTGGGCCCTGTTATCTGCAACGGGGATCATCCGTGACTTTTGGAGTCAGGAGGGTATAGAGGTCAGGTCCTCGGTCCCTCCCGTCCTCCCTGGAGGGGGCGGTCCTCGGGAGAATGACGGGGAGGCTTGCACTGGTGCAGGTGGTGGGTCAGCTGAAGCCTGAGCTCGTCCCTCGCCTGCCTGCCCCACAGGAGAGCAGGCTCCGGCGGTGGGTGACACCTGCCTGCAGTCCCCTCTCCCTGCCTCCCCCTCCTCCCTCGGGTCCACGGGAAGGTCACGGAGCCACTGAAGGTTGTGCTGAGGGGGGGAGGCCAGAGGGAGCCGCCCCTCGCTCTGACTGAACAGGATGCCCGCCCGGGACAGAAGTCTCGGGTTTCAGACGGGGTGGTGACGTCACCGGGTTGGCAGAGCCACTTTGGGGTTGGCAGGGCTTCACTGAAGTACAGAAGCTTGAATGTTGTTTTCATTTTTCAGGGGAAAAGAGAAGCTGTAGTTTCTGGTTGGGAATCACGTGGTGCCTCTGTCTTACTGGCGTCTTTGTTTTTGCTTCTGAGGTCGAGTTTCTGCGCCCTGCGGTTCCAGCGTCGGGCAATAGTGCAGTTTTGGAAACGGCCTGGGATCTGTAGAGGCTCATGGGCGATATTGCTGCCTGTCTGACGAGCAGGCTTCCAAAGGCGCTGCCAGGGGACATTCTGGATTCAAGGTCAAGATGGCCCCCCGGGGTCCATCCGTAGGAAAAGGACTAAAACAGGACACTGCGCGCTAACTGAGCACCTGCTGTGCGCCCGGGACACAGGTGCCTGCCGCGGGCTGCGCCTCCCGCGCACCGAGGGCCTGGCCTTCCCTGCGCGCACGTGTCTCCCTCTGCCGCGCCTGGCCTGGGCCTCGGGATCCTCAACAGCAAACAGTTACATCCTGGAATCCACCTGGGCGCCATTCTCACTTAGAATACACGTATTTCCATGGCGGGAAGGGAGCTGCATGTCACTGCCATCCCCTGGGAGGGAGCGCCTCGCAGCAGGGACCCTGATGCGCACGGGGCCCTGGAGGGAAGCCGAGGGCTGCCTTCCCACCTCCGCCTCCCGAGGTGGAGTCAGGCTGTGGAGCTTTCCACGTGAGGAGACCTCAGCTGCTGCGGGACCTGCTGCGGGCAGGCGCTGGGTGGTGGCCACGATGACCTCACTTGACCCTCCCTTCACCCTGCAGCAGAGGAACCTGCTGTATGTTCTGGCCGAGGACATGAGGAGTGTAGGTAGCTCACCTTCCCGCGGCAGCCTGGGGCTGGGGGTTCCACCCTGGGCTGGGCCTCAGCCTCCCCAGAGCCCCACAGGCCCTTTGCACCGTTAGCCAACGACACTGTCACCTGCAAACCAGGCGGCCGCAGGGACGTCCCATGGACAGGGCGTTGTCTGTGTTACTCGCGCCTTCGCAGGCGAGGGCTCCGCCCCCCCTCCCACCCCCGTCTCTTTAGCAAATCGTTTCTGCGTGTCGTCTGTGAACCCACCAACTGTTCAGCCGATGAATCTCTAGGAGTAACCCGCCCCCTCGCTTTACCAGGCACCCCGTGATGTCATTCTCGCTGCGGTTCATCCCAAGTTCGCGCCCTTCAGTCTGTCTAGGATCTGGACACCTGGGCCGACGTTGCCCAGCCACTGTCTTGGAATTTCCGAGACGTGGGGCGTTGGCATGTCTAAGTCAGACAAAACCGTTCATCCTCAGGGCCTTCATTCACAGTTCAGATGTCCATAGGGTTGAACCAGAACATGCCAGGTGTCCCCCAAAAATGCGTGCACACCTTAGCAGCTGATAGCTCAGTTGTGAAAATAAAATGTATTTTAATAAGCACGGCCTTCATAATGATTCGGAGTGTGTGCATACATTTTGGGGACGCCCTATACATCGTTAGGACTCTGTCCTGAGGAAGTTGCTGGATCTGTAACGCGAACTGTGTCCGCTTTTATTATTGAGAGCATTGCTTACAGTCATGGAAAAGTGGACACAATGTCAAGAGCAGGCGCTGGGGGACTGGCTTATGCTTCCCCGTGGTGATGAGCATCCCACAGCTGCTAAACCCTCGCCTTATAGAAGTGGTTGATGACATATTAACTGAAACAATGCTGCAAAGCAACACATATCTATGAAGTCAATTACGTAAATAACCTACACACCCAGTGCTCCCCGTGGTGGTTGTACGCTGGTGGCATTCCAGGGGTGAGCTCTCCTGTGTTTTTTCCCAAATTTCCTGCATAAGCAGAAGAGAGATTTTTCTCTTCTGTGCGTGGCAGAGCAGAGATGCTAAGGTTTAAACTCGGGACCAGGTGGGTGCGGGGGACTGCCAAGCCTGGAGGAGGTGACCCAGGCTGTGAGAGAAGGAGCCGGCGTTCATTCTTTCTGGAAGGTTCGTTTGGTGCTTTGAACAGGTTCCTTCTCCGTCGTTTTGAGCGAAAAAGAAACAGCTTGCAGACCACGTACTTCCAACGTCTTTTTCTGATCTCCTTCCTTTTCAAGACTTTCCATTTCATCTCTAGGTGAGCGCAGACAAGGCATTTCCCTTAATATGTGGAAGCCCAGACCCCCGACACCCGCCACTGCCACAGCCACACAGAAGAAACACTTGGGGGGGCAGGTCCCTGTTCACTGAGTGAGGGTGACCCCGTGACCCGGGGAGGCAGGCACACTGAGGGGGCAGCAGATCCAGTGGGTGGGGTGGCAGCACAGGCATTCACGGCAGACCCCAGGCACGGGCGCCCGGAGCCCACCACTCAGCGCCGATCTCCTGGAAGTAAATCCATGCAAACTTTCTAGTATTATTATTTTCTAAGTTTTAATTTTAAACATACTTTTTATTGTGGATAATATTACAGATCTCTGCCATTTCCCCCTTCCCTCAAAAAAAGCTGCCCCCCCCCCCCGTCTTCACTGCCCTATTGCCATGCTCACGGGCTATGCATGTAAGTCTGTAAGTTCTTTGGTTTCTCTCTTCTGGGTCCCTCCCCTCCTCCCCCCCCCAGTCTAGTATGACTGTGCTAGAGCCTTTTCAACATTTATTTTCCAACAACAAGTACATAACCACTGCTTCGTTTCAGAATCTTAGTGCCCTCTGTGTGTATTTGCCTTTCCATATTTAGCCAGGAGAGCTGGCTGTGGCTGGGATATTGGCACTAAGGAGACATTATCCATGCTTTGCAGAGTAGAAAACTCTATTACCTTAACGTATATTAATATATTCTAAATCCGTGAAAGTGAATGCTGAAGAAAATACTTCAATCCACAGTGCAGATTCTAATGAAGTGGACTTTTGCAAATCAGTCCTATCTCAAGGGATATTTCCATTTTATACTTCCTCAGCTAAAGTCCTTGATTTTATTCAACACACACGCAGTAAAGTCAAAATCCCTTTTTTTTTGGTTTCCAAAGTTCATTAAAAATCAGTGAATCAGGAAACTTTATATAAAAATATGTCCATTTTAGCTTCCACATTGTTGTCTACACACATACACACACACACACACACACACATGAAACATGATCTCCTTTGTTAACCCTTAGCGCCCGCCCGCTGTGGTAGCCAGGCTGAAGCATTGGTCACCGTGACGGGCAGGCATGGCACTGCCCTGTGGATCGGGCTTTAAGACTCAAAATCACACTTTACTGTCATTTTTTTCTTTAATTAAAACAGCAATAATTGATATTTTTTTAAAAAATGAGGAATTTTGCCAAATCTGCAGGGTCTCTGGTGGTGGACTCAGTGCAACGTGGCGGCCTCAGCCTTTTCCGGTTTTTTTGGGGGGAACTGACAGGCGTGGCCGTGTAAGGTTCAGGCGTGCAGCGTGACCGTCTGCCCGTGGACGGCGACGCGACGCCCGCAGTTCAGTCCGCATGCGGCTCACGTGGCTGCAGCACAAAAGGCAGCAGCAGAGCATTGTCCTCACGCGATGAGGACGCTTGGGGCTCACTGTCCTGACAGCTGTCACGCCCATCACACACCCTGTGACCTGTGGCCGCCACACGCCCATCACACCCCAGCACTTACCTTACAACCAGTCGCCGGTACCTCCTGACCACCTTCCTCCAGCCCCCGCCCCTCGCCCCGGCCTCTGGTTCCACAAATACCATCTTTTCCTGTGCGTGGGGGCCGGTGCGTTGTCGCCCCAGAGCCACTACACCTGCAGGAGGCAGAAGCACAACCTCTGGTGAGTGTGTCTTCATGCCGGGACCCGCCATGCACACCGAGCAGGGGCACCGGCCCTCAGTGCCTGTGAGGGGTCCAACAGAGACATGGGGGGCAGCTAGGCACCCCCATCCTGCCCGCAGAGACACGGGGGCGCTCGGGAGTTGACTGCCTCCTGAGATCCACCAGACGTACAGGTGCCGGCTGCAGCGACGGGAGCACTGACATGTGTCTCAGAGCCACAGCCAAGCCCACAGGGCACCCCTGCTTCCCCACGGGCACCCGACAGCCGTGCTCGCGTCCCCGCCCCGCGACGCGCTCCTCGCCCGGCCCCTCGCGTGGTAGTTGGTCGGTGTGAGGCGAGCGAGAAGCTGCCTCGTGTTCTCTTCTCAGTGGTCGGGGTCTCGGGTGGTCGTGACCTTTTGTGCTGAAGTGGCGTGTGTGAGGGCTCATGGGACGCCGGCTCTCTCTCTCCCCTGGGCCTGTGACTCCCACGGCCACGGTGGCTGCTCGCCTGTGTCTGGCATCACAGTAAGTTCTGTTCTGGTCCAACCACAGATGGATCCCTGCCCCTTGAGCCCGGGCCTCCCCCCTCCCCAAGAGCGATGCTCGGTGCACAGATGTGGGGGCCTGGGCAGGGCTGGGGAGGGGCTGGGGAGGTGTGTGAGGTCAGTCGGCAGAGGAGGGGCTATGCTGGAGGCCTGGGAGGGTCTGTGGTGTTTATCTTGAGATTTCGGAAGTGCGAGCCAGGTTCTTCTCGTGGAAGAACCTGGATCCATAGGGAAGTAAACCCAGTAGGAGCTGAGTTATGGTCCAAATGAGAACAAGCCTTTGAATTAGTCCTGATGAGAAAAGGAGTTGGTTGGCGGGAAATCCTAAGCTCGCAGTCAGTATACGGTTCTTAGAGAATCTGAATGGACACAAATGACGTAAAAGAAATGACGTTTCAGAAATGACGTAAAAGGTGCCGTAAATGTCCTTAAGGATGAAGAATTGAACAATGGCAGGTGTTCATGGGAACTGTCGGCTGCGTCGTAAGAATGAATTTCGGTCCTTGTTGGGAAGTTTTCATAGATGTTCTTCAAGTACTAGGAGCCGAGGCACTGATCCAGGAGCAGTACGGCAGCATCCTGACCAGGACCCTCCCCCAAGGCATCCGACTCCTCCTGTCGGTTCTGTTAGGATAGCGAGCGTAGTCACCAACAATCTTACTTTCCCAGCCATGTTAGATATCCATGGTGACTCCATCTTGTCTGTCACATGAAACCCATTTACCTAGGCCCACATCGGAGGTACACCGCCAGGTGACCCTCACCCTCAGCGTCTGTTCTCTGCGACTGTGATGCTGATTTGATCGCTACGCCTCACCTTCTAGGTTTTCTGCCTTCTACCTTTTCACTTCTCCCCATCTAAACAGACCGAGACAGAGAGAGGCACAGGATTTGACTACCTTTTCCTGAGTCTGTTTTTTTTTTAAGTGTCCCAAATGATAGTTGTTTTTTTTAATTTCCCATCTTGTGACTGTTTTAGACAATGGGAGTTAGAAGTATATTTTCAGCAGGTCTATCCGGATAAGAAAACTCCTGCAAGAAAGAGAGACAAAGATCTATCGAAGGATAGATAGATAGATAGATAGATAGATAGACAGACAGAGGGATTAATAGACAGAGGGATAAATAGATAGAGGGATATTGTGGGGGAGAGATAGATAGAAAGAGAGATATCTGTGTTTATTGGCAGTGAGAAATGTCCCATTTCTTGTTCCGACTAAGCAGATGGAGCCAGGTGGCCGGCAGTGGCTCGGCTGTGGGCAGGCTCACCTGGAGAGGCACACAGAAGCGGCCTGTGGTTAGAGCCGCAGGAGGAGCCTGCGAGAGAAGTCGCTCCCGGGTGCTTCAAAGCTCCTAAAACTGTGGCTGCCACAGGCATACCGGTGCACGCACGCCATCTATACTTCAGCCCGATGCGGAGTATGTTAGGCACGAGAAGCAAAGACACAGCTACTGTCTCCATTTTAAAGGAGAAATAAGATTATCTGGGGTGTGTGTGCTTTTTGTTTTGTGTTTTTTTTAAGGATGAAGGAATTAAACAGTTGGCAAGTTTTTCTGGGAACCTATTTCCTGACTTTCTTGCGAGTGTTGTGATTTGAATCCTCTCAGTACGTGCCCCCTTTAGCTGAAAATCCATTAAACACAGTGTTCCAGCCTGGGCCGCACTGAGTCACGGGGCCCGCTTACTCAGGGGCCCACCGGGAAGCCGGCTGGGGTCTCGTCCTCTCCGGGAAGTGCCGGCTGCCTCGTGGAACGGCCGCTTACCGGAAGGAGTAGCTTTCCTCCTCTGTTTACTGCTCTACAAGGTCCTTTATTTACGCAGCACTTTGTCCCGGAGAGATCCAGGCTGTCTTGGCAAGTCCTGTCTGTACCATGATTTTTATTCATCCGTAATCATCGTCTCAGAGCTTCTCCTCCCGAGATCGTCTTAGAAGACAGTTTGACCTTCGATGGAGGGAGCAAATCAAATACAGTAACTTTCTTAGACATAACAGGGACGCATTGGGCTTCTCGTGTTAAGGATTTTCTAGTCTCTGCTCTGTATGTAAATCATTGTTGCGATTTAATAGTGATCGAAGTAAATGCCTCACTGGCCCACAATTTTACTTTTAAAGTGTAGCATCAGTACACTCAGAGCGAGGTTAGACTTTCCCCAAGAGCTTCCTCCGGGGGCAGGGGGCCCGCGCGGCGCCTTACGGCGTGGGCCTGCTGAGGACGCGGCAGGCGTGGCCGGGAGAAATGCTCATGTCCAGCTGCCAGTTCACACACATGGCGGCGTGGCCACCACCACCTTCCCACGAGGACTGGGGCTACCGTGTCACTTTTGAAACATGCGATTGGCCCTTAGAATGTGGGTGGGTACATGCCACGTTATGCCTGTCTCCACTTCAGAACCCAGTTGCCCAATCGTGTAGCCACTAGTCACACTTAGCTATTTAAATGTAAATTAGTTCGTTGCGTAAAATGCAAAATCCACCTCCGTGTACAGGAGCCACCAGGGGCCCGTGGGGCCGCGTTGGACGGTGCTGACGTGCGGCGTTTACGTTCTCCCTGAGTTCTGGAAGGCACAGCTTCAGCGTGATCACTTTGTTGAGGGCAGAGACAGACCGGCCGTGGAGCCCAGCCCTGGGGGTGGGGTGGGAGGCATGCAGCACCCCTAGCCACATGGGCTCCAGACCCCAGCCCTTCCCTGCGCACTTGGGACATTCACTACACCCCTCAGAGGCCTCCTTGTTCCTTCACAATGAAATTAGCACCTGCCTCCAAGGTAGTTATAAAGGGTGAATGAGAGAATCCATTCTTAAAACTAAAACACAAGGCCCTAGCCGGTGTGGCTCAGTGGATAGAGTGTCGGCCTGTGGACTGAAGGATCCCAGGTTCGATTCTGGTCAAGGGCATGAACCTTGGTTGCAGGCACATCCCCAGTAGGGAGTGTGCAGGAGGCAGCTGATCGATGTTTCTCTCTCATGGATGTGTCTAACTCTCTATCCCTCTCCCTTCCTCTCTGTAAAAAATCAATAAAATATATTTTTTAAAAAACACTAAAACACAGGAAGAGCTCCTTGGATGCAACCTGTTATTGCTAGTACACTTAGCGTGAAAACTCAGTGTTTGTTGAAAGAATGGTCAGATGGTGCACTTCCCAGTCCAGGAGCAACCCACAGAATTCTCCGGTATTACATTGTTTTTCTCTTTTTTACTCTAAAAAAATGTCTAACAACCCTAAGTAGTTGGGAAATAAAAATAATATTACTTACAATATTTGGAATATTTAATTTATTTCAAATTTATATAATTCCATAAGAGAAAAATGTAAAAATACCAGAGTAGAATAAAAAACAAACGTCACCTAGGTTTTACCTTCAGACATTAATTTACAAATTAAATTTTTTTAGTTTATAGACTTTTAAAAATGTAGTTCATATAATGCTCTGTGCACAGTTTCATATTTTTTCACTGAACAGTCTATTAATAGAATTTTCTGTATTATTAGGAACAATCCTATTTATAGCTTGAAAACATACTCTTTTTGTTACAAATGCCAGGCACAATTCTAGGCACCTTACAAATATTCTGCCGCTGAATGAGGGCACAGTATTCCCGAAATGAACTGTGGGGTGTTGGGATTTAACCATTTTCTAAGCTTAGACGTTCGGAGAAGAGTGTTAGCTTTGAAGGGGGACTTCTAATCTGTAACCGTAAAGGTCGCTATCCAGCAAACGCCTTGCTGATTGGTTCGTTCAGGGCCTGCAGGAGAGCCGTTGCCTCGGTGAAAAAATAAAAATAAAATAAGCTGCAGCCGGAGGCTAAGGGGCCGAGGCGCCACCCTGCAGAGTGGTGAGATCCCGCAGCTGGGACTGACCTCAGCAAGAGCGGGCGTTCAACTCTCACTAACCCCAACCACCTCCCGTCTCCGCCCCGCCAGCGTCCGTCCGGCAACACTGCTGCGCAGGGGATGTCCGCGCTGGTCCGGCGACCGGGTGGCACTCGCAGGCTCCTGTTCGTGTGTCTGTTCTGGTGAAAATGTAGACGCGGCGCTTGTACGCGGAGCCCCGGAGCCGTCCATACGCCCGCGAGCGGGTGCGTGTGGCGCGTGAACCCCCACGCGCGGGGCTCCCCTCGCAGAGAAGGGTTTCGCATTAACTCCCGGGGACCCCTCGGCTAGAGAAGCTGGCTGTTGCTCGTCTCCGCACTGGCCTGTCCCTAAGGCACGACTGGGGTGGACCCGACTGACTGTTGCGGGAATGACCCCTCGGAACCAACCCCCGTCTTCCTCTCATGACCATCCAGAGTCACAACGCCTCCCGCCTCCCGCGACTGCTGACACTGAAGCGTGTGCGTGGCAGGAACCGCCTTCCCGGGCGGCTTTTGCAGCAGGTAGCGCCGCACCCCGGGAATTCACCGGGCGGCTGGCGTCAGTATTTTTAGCCCCGCACCGTGCCCTCGCTCTGGGGTGGCTCCCGGCACGCGTACAGCACTAGCAAGCAGGCATGGCACGCGGGAAGGCGGCGGAGACACGCGTGGCAATCGTGGTTGGCAAAGTGAAAATGTCTGCAGCTTCTCACTTCAGCGTTTTCTTCTTTCTCCTGATTATTGCAAATAACACCCAGGCCTTCCCCTGTCCCATGGTCCCAGCGTGTCGCTGAAAGCACAGGACGGATGAGCCACGGGAGTGCCGCCCGCACCGGTTGGCTGCTGCTTCCCCACGGACCTGTCCCCGTGGGGTTCCTCCTGCGACCTGTCAAGGCCCAGGACTGGGGTGCAAGGCGCCGGCTGCAGGAGGAGCGGGCGGCACGCAGGGCACCCGGAGGGGGCACCGCTGCCCGCGAATCTCTCCCCCACAGTGGCCGACCCGGCGTCCCGGCCCCCACAGAGCACCTGCCAGGGTGTGAAATGTCACGGCCGAATCCAAGGACATGGAAACCCACGGGGATGGGGGGGCGTGGGAAAGGCCCGTGGGCCTCCTGATCACCGGGATGCGAGGGACGAGCACGACGGCTGGGAACGTCCTCGTTAACGGAAGGCAACATCCCGTCCTTTCCACAGCGAACATTTCCCATGAAAACCCACCAGCCTTCGCTGCGCCTTCACGCAGGCGCAGGAACCAGTCCACGGCAGTGACACGCGTGCAACATGCTAACTGCTTCTACGGCGACACTGGGTGCGGCTGCCGCGCGTCTCACCCGACTCAGAGGAGGAAGGGCGAAGGCGCGGGAAGGGCACCGCCTAAGCGCCTCGCTGATGTGATGTTTCTGAGGCGGATTCATTAGTTGCTGGGTCTGCTGGGACCCTGGCCACGTCATCATGCACAGTCAGGAGCTTTTTTAAAAAGCTGACACCCTAGCCCGGTGTCACACGCGATAAACACGGAACAAGCCGGTCAGTGACGGCCACAGAAAGGCCTCTGACCCTCGGGGAGCCCTGCTCCCGTTCAAGGCGGAGACCGTCCATCTCGCTAAGCACCGCGTTCAGAGTGCGCCAGGGAGCCCCAGGGGTTTGATTTTGGGGGGAGGGAAGGGGAGGGTGTTTGGTTTTGGCTTCTTCTCTCCTTTTCCCTGTCTATCTTAGGGGATGTCCTTCGCTGAGGGACAAGGACGTTGGCAAGGACGCCTGGTTGTCCGGCAGCTCAGCGCCGGAGGCCACTCTCGCTGTGATACACGGGAAGCGCTGTCCCCGCAGGAAGAGGGCGCGGGGCATTTCTAGGCGCCGACTGAGCAGGTGAGGCCGACATTTATCCACGTGAAACGTGGGGAGTCGGCCTCACACCATTCAGCTCTAGCAGCCTCGCACTAGTTACGAGTAATGACATGAGAATGGCCGAAGGATTCAGCCTGGCCCGAAACCCTGCCGTCCGCGCTCAGGGACACTTGGGAATGCTCGCGTTGTTCGATGCTCGCTTACCATAGAGACGGGCGATTCTAACGCGCACTGCAAGGCGACTCTGAGCCCTGCAGCCGCAGCCTCCACAACCCCTCTTGTTCGTCACAATTGGTGCATCTTGCAGCAGAGATGGGCCATGCGGAGTGCATTTTGCCTAAGAATTTGAATACAAAAGGTGCCGCAGACCTGCCAATTTCTTTATGCGGTCGCCTGTGTTAAACCATCAC
>PVJC01031962.1:0-20227 GCA_004026665.1 Murina feae | reverse complement strand
TGGGGGCAATCAGGATGGCAAGAGGGAGCATTTGGGGGCAAGAAGGGCAGTTGAGAGCGAGGAGGCCAGTAAGCAGAGTGGTTAGGGGTGATCAGGCAGGCAGGCAGGTAAGTGGTTAGAAGCCAGAAATCCCAGATTATGGGATCGGTTTAAACCAAGGGGTCCCAGATTAGAGGTGATTCAGGCTGGGATGAGAGACAACCCCCCTCCACGTGCAAACTTCATGCATTGGGCCTCTAGTTTTTACAATAAAAAGTTTATTTAATCATTTTTTTTACCTCAGATAAAACACAATCATGTTGGTTATTGTATAATTATCTTAACTCTTTCCATGTACCTAATTATATTAATAAAGCCTTAAAGATTTTTAAGTGGCTAGTAGAAAACCAACTATCACTAAAAATCTGCAGTTGATTACAACATTCTGTTTTTGTAATACTGAAATATATCTATGAATTTATATAAGTCACATGTTAAAAAGAAATAATAAATAAAAACCGATTTACCTCTCTCAATTTCTCTCGTTCCCGTTCCCTCTCAGCAATACGTTTCCGCCTCTCTTCCTCTTCTTTAAGAGCATTTTGTGTTTCTGTTCTTAGTTTATCATCTTTAAGAATCTTTCTAATTTTCTTTCTGCCTTTTCCAGGTGACTTGGAATCATCATTTTCATCTTCTTCTTCCTCCTCTTCGTCATCTTCTTTATCTCCTTCAGAATTACTCTATGGAAATTAAGTGATCAGAAGTAATAAACAAAGTAGCAAACTTACCATTTCATATGAAAATAAATAATATAGCAAGAAAAGGTAGAAGAAAACAGACTGAAAACACTCAGAATTATATTTTGCAATAAAGAAGAGTATTAAAACACAAACAACTCCAAAAAAAGGGGGAAGGAACTAGCATAGACTTTTCGCTGAGGAAGATATAGAAATGTTCAGTAAGCACATGGATAGTCAACATTATTTGTCATTAGGGAAACTTAAATCAAAACCACAAATGAAATACTATTAGGACAACTTTTTAAATTTTTTTTAAAAGACAGAAAGTAACAATTATGAGGATGTAGAAAACTTGAAAGCCTGGTGCATTAGGAAAAAAGTGTGACAGTTCCTCAATAAGATAAACACAGAATTAATACATGATCCGGGCATTCCACTTCTCAGATTATAATAAAAAAAATCAAAATCATGAACGCAAACAAATATTTGCACACCCACGTTAATAGCAGCATTATTCACAATGGCCAGAGATGGAGACAACCCAAATGTCCATCAACAGACAAATGAATAAACACAATGTGCCATATACATACAATGGAATATTATCCAGCCTTAAAAAGAAAGGAAATTATGACACATGATACAAGATGGGTGAACCTTGAAAACATTATGTCAATGACTATAAGCCAGATGCAAAACAAGAAATATTATGACTACACTTAAATGAAATACCCAAAAATAGGCAAATTCATAGACATAGAAATTAAAATAGAGGTTATGAGGGGCTGGGGTTAGTCAGGAAAGAGGAATTACTGCTTAATGGGTAGAGAGTTTTCCAATTATGAATGTAATTAAGGCCACTAAGTCGTATACTTAGAAATGGTCTAAAAGGTTCGTTTAAAACAATGAACCCTCCCAAAAGAGAATAGTGTTGACCTAAAAAGACATATTACAGAGAATTGTACTTTGCATAATTCTGTTTATCTATAAGAAACTCAAATTGGCAAACTTCATTGCCCGAAGAAATAATTTACATGAGTCATTATGCAGAATAAAATATATCTTCAGAAAATACAATACTACATCAATTCTAAAGCCCTCAGAATATAAATAATGAATTAGAACAGCTTAAAATTTCAATTATATTTAGTTAAGAAACAAAAAATGATGTCAAAATTAATACTTCTGCATATTTATACATTCAGTAAATCAATCCTTCCACAAAAAGTATAAAAAATAAATTAACCAATAGAATTTGACAAATGAATGAAATGCTGAAGAGGTAATAACATACTTTCATGCTCTAGTGTACCAGTTACAATTAAAGCACATAGTAAATATTATTACCTTGTTTTCACTGGATGAATCTTCTTGAACCTTAATGCGTCGCCTTTTCTTTTTTTGTTTGTAACTCCGCTGATTTTCTTCCAACTCTGCTTTCTTTGCAGACCTAAAGAACATTTAAAATGCAAAATAAAATACTGCATGATGAATTTCCTTAAGTGAATTAACTACTATTTTAGAACTGTTTCACCTTTGTGTACATTCCGGAAAACGATAGAGAAAACAAAAAGCAAAATAACTTCACTAGGTTCAAGAAGAATAACTCTCAATTCTATGCAAAGACCAATATTTTAAGTTATTCAGAAAAGAGTTTTAGCATATAAGTAATAAAATGAGTAAAGGGCCAATATACACATAAAAACATTCACCATCTCTAAAAAAAAGCTGATTATGAAAGTTGGATGCTAATTTTTATAAGCTCATTTAATTTTTTAAAAAAGGAATAACTTTTGATGACAAAAGTTCTCCCAGCTTAGGTTGGTACACAAAGTTAAGTTAATCCAAATAATATGTTCCTAGCATCAAGGATAGACATACAGATCAATGGAAGAGAAATGAATATCAAGAAACAAAACTTTACATTTATGGTCAACAGAGTTTCCACAATGGTATCAAGACAAGTCAATAGAGAAAGATGGTCTTTGCAACAAACTGTGCTGAGACAACTCTATGTCTACAAGCAAAAGAATAAAGGTGGATCCCAATCTTGTACCATTTACAAAAATTAACTCAAAGTGAATCCAACTCCCCCAAGATATACATTACAGCTAAAAAACTGTTCATTGTTTTAATTCTTGAAGATTGAGGAAATGGCTACTTACACATTCTGCTGAGAGTAGAAGTTTGGCTTCTATAAGAAGTTTAAAATATGTATAAGTCTTAAAATTGTACAACTTTGACCCAACAATCTCACTTTTCGGAATATACTCGAAGGAAATAATCAGACCAATATGTGAATACATACAAAAATATGGGTGTGTATATGTATACCTGTGTGTATGTGTGTTATTACAAGTGTTAAATAAAAATATCTCTAAATATCTATCTGTGTGAGTACACAAATATTTTTACAACATTATCTATAATAGAAAATTTGAGAACCATCTAAACATACAAAATTATAAGATTACTGAAATAATATTTCCAAGATATTATAAAGAAAGTATCACAGTTCTAGATGTAAGAACAAAAACTACAAAACCTGTGAAAGAACATACCACCATATGAGAAAAATAAAACACCACCATAAATCTTTGTAATCTTTAATTAGGCAATGGATTCTTAGATGTGTCATCAAAAGCACAAGCAACCAAAAAAACTGATAAACTGGACTTCATAAAAAATTAAAAATTTTGTGTGCATAAGGGGATACTCTTAAGAAAGTAAAAAGATAACCCACAGAATGGGAGAAAATATTGGCAAATCATACATCTGAGTATGGGTCTTATAACCAGACTACATAAAAAGATGGTTAAATTAAAAATTGGGAGAAGAATTTTTATAAATGTTTCTCCAAATAGGATATACACTTCACCAGTAAGTACATAAAAAATTACTCAACAGCATTAGTCATTTGGAAAAAGCAAATGAAAATCATGAGTTGCCACCACACACCACTACGTTGGCTCTAAGCAAATTAACAAATGCTGGTGAGGATGTGAAGAAATTGGAACCCTGATGCACTGATTGAACGTAAAATGGTAAGCCATTATGGTAAACAGTCTGGCAATTACTTAGAAATTAGGCACAGTGTTACCATATCACCAAATAATTCCACGCATAGGTATATTCCTATGAATGCATATGAAAACAAATGACTATGCAAAAATTTACACAAAAGTTCACAGCAGGGATTACTCATAATGGGGAAAAATGGGAACCCAAGCATCTGCCTACAGATGAATGAAGAAACAAAATGTGGTATTAATACAATGGCATATTATTCACCCACTAAAAGTAATGAAAATACCAGGTGACCTCAGCGAGATGGTGAACCAAAAAGCTCCAGGCTGTTGTTCTCCCACACAAACAAAGAATAAGCAACAACATATGTTAAAAATTAACTTTGTGAGAATTCAGAAACCAGTTAAAAAACTGCAGCAAACAAATGAACACCTAACCAAGAGTCACACTTAAAATGGCAGGAAATTTCATAGCATTTCTACATATACTTGCCCTACCCCCTCTTCCCTGATCAGCTCAACAAGATCAGAAGAAAGCTGCCCAACCCCCACATAATTCTGCAGGAAGGAAACAAAAAAGTGGGACTTCCTTGCACCTTTCGGAACTGAGAGATAACCAAGTGACAGAAATATATCTCATCAAACTCAGAGATGATAAAAGCATGTGAAAAGATGCTCAATATTACAGCATTTTCCATTCTTAGCTAAGGAGATACAGCCCTACTGGGATCCATAAGTCCCACTAGTGCAAATGAAATAAAAATTTGCAATATAAAAGCATCGACTAATAAACAAAAGAAAGACTTCTACTTATGAATCTGCTAAATTGCTTTTTAAAAACTACCTAAAAAAGATTTTAAAATCTCAATAAGGCAGTGAAAAAACCCATCAAGTATTATGAATAACCAAGTTAACAAGGTAGTTCAGAAATTAATTAAAAGTCTCCAGAAAACAAATTAAAAGATATGGAAGACTGATTTAAGTGACAGAAAATTCAAGGTTGTGGTTCTGAATAAACTGAATGAGATATAGGAAAACAGAAATGCAGTTCATTGAGCACAGGAATAAAATTGATGAACAAAAAGAGTTCTTTAGAGATTAAAACTATGAAAAGGAATCAAGTAGAAATTCTGGAACTGAGGAAATCAGTAAGTGAGATGTTTTCATCTTGGATTTTTATGGTTTCGTGACTTACATTTAAGTTTTTTATTCATTTTGAGTTTATTCTTGTGTATGGTGTAAGTTGGTAGTATAGTTTCATTTTTTTTTTGCTTATCAAACTAAAAAGCTTCTGCACAGCAAAAGAAAGCATCAATAAGATGAAAAAGGAAGCCACTATATAGGAAGACATATTTGCCAATGATACATCTAGTAAATGATTATTTTCTAAAATATATAAATAACTCATACACCTCAACACCAAAAAGACAAACAATACAATTTTAAGAATGAGCAAAGGACCTGAATAGACACTGCTCCAAAAAGGACATGCAGATGACCAATGAACGTATGAAAAAATGCTCAATGTCACTAATCAACAGAGAGATGCATATTAAAACTATTAATGAGGAATTACTTCACACCTGTCAGAATGGCTACCATCAATAAATAACAAATGTTGGGGAGGATGTGGAGAGAAGGGAACCCTAGTACACTGCTGATGTGAATACAATTGGTGCAGCCATTATGGAAAACAATATGGAGTTTCCTCAAAAAATTATAAATGGAACTGCAGTTTGACCCAGAGATCCCACTTCTGGGAATATGTCCTAAGAATTCCGAAACACCAGTCAGAAAGAATATATACACCCGTATGTTTATAGCAATGTAATTTACAATACTTAAGATCTGGAAACAAAGTGTCCATCAGTAGCTGAGTGGGTAAAAAAGCTGTGGTACATTAGATAGTGCAATACTATGCTGCAGTAAAAAACAAGGATATCTTATGCTTTGTGGCAGCATGGATGGACCTGGAGATGATTATGCTAAATGAAATAAGCCAAAGACAAATATCATATCATCTCACTTATATGTGGAATCTAATTAACAAAATAAACTGACAAAATGGGTCCAGAAGAATGGATGCAAGAAGCAAGCTGAGAGATCTTAGAAGGAAAAAGGTTGGGGGATACAGAAAGAGATTAATCAAAGGACATATGTGCATAAGCCATGGAAACAGGCAATAATAAAGGGGAGGAAGAATGGGGGACATTTGTCATTCTGACTACAATAAATAATAAATTTAACAATAAAAACCTACTATATTCTATACTTGAAAATTATTAATTTTATGTTATGTGAATTCCATTTCAGTTTTTAAAAATTATCATTGCATCCTGCTATTATGTTGTATCTCTCTAAAACATGTTAAATTGCTATACTTCGAGCACAACATTGTACACAAAAATCTAAAAGAAAAATCTCAAATGTTTTAAAATTTAGAAGTGATGGCACCTATGTCGATATAAATATACACACTCACACCAGCACAAATTGCCCATTCAATAAGTTATACAAGAATCATATTATTCTGAAATAAAGAATTCTTAGATTTTTTAATATTATGCTAAAATACTATGCTACAAACATTTTAAATAATAATCTAGATCAGTAGCTTTGTGAATTGAGAGAACAAACACATCTTAATTACTATCATACTAGTACCACTAGTTACAAAAATAATTACTATTCACGGAGCACTATTTTCCAAGTTAAGCACTATTATAAGCCTTTTAAATAAATGCACACAATCAACAAGAAAAGTACTATTGCAATCTACCATTTTACAGATGATAAAACTAAAGCACAAGGTACTCATACAAAAAGAAAGTAAAGCCAGGAGATGGATTGAGGTAGTTTGTCCACAGTCTCTCCTACTATAACTCCCCACCAGAACAATGAAAAATTACAGTCAAGAGGATTTTTGCACATTGACAGTTCACTTTGTTTAGCACACATAATTCAATTACACATATGTTTATATACACTCTTTTTAATTAATCATTTGGAGGTGGGTTAAGGCGGGCAAAAAAAGGAAAAAAGGAAACCATCTGTAATATTGTTTATAATAAAAATACCAAAAAAATTAATTTTAACAATTAGGTACAAATCAAAATACTAAATATTTAGTTAACTAAGAGCAACGTTTCTACAAATAATATAAACATAGTTACTAAGATTAATTCCTAAACTAGAGGCCTGGTACACAGATTTATGCACCTGTGGGATCCCTCAGCCTGGCCTGCAGGGAATCAGCTTTCTGACATCCCCCGAGGGGTTCTGGATTTTGAGAGGGCACAGGCCAGGCTGAGGGACCCAACCAGTGCATAATCGGGACCAGAAAGAACCAGGAGAGGGCTCCAAGGCGTGTCTAACCCATCTTGCCCACTTCTGATCAGGGCCGGCAGATTGGGGAGGGACTGCAGGAGGCTGGCTGGCTGGGGAGGGACCCCAGGAGGGTTTTAGGGCATGTCTGGACCATTAAGCCCAGTCCTGATCAACCAGACCCCAGCAGCAAGCTAACCTACCAGTCGGAGCATCTGCCCCGTGGTGGTCAATGCACATCATAGTGAATGGTTGAATGGTCGGAGGGACAATTAACATATTAGTCTAATATGTTGCATATTATATAGAGAGAGATTCTAAGGCCTGGTGCAATCCATGCACAGGTGGGATCCCTCGGCCTGGCCTGCGCCCTCTTGCAATCTGGTACCCCTACGAGGATGTCAGAGGACCAGTGCATGGAATTGGCCTGATCCCCACAGGCCAGGCCAAGGGACCCCACTGGTGCATGGTGAATCCATGCACCAGGCCTCTAGTATGCTAATAAGATCTTTGGTTAATCTCTTCAGACCCTCCCCTCTCCACCCCTTCCCTCTAAGATTCATCAGTCTGTTCCATGTTTCCATGCCTGTGCATTTAGCATCTGCCCCCTGGTGGTCAGTGCACATCACAGCTACTGGTTGAATGATCAATTCCTATTAGCCTTTTATGGATATAGATGATTTTATATAGAAAATTCAATATTTACCTTGTTCTGGGCCGTTGTTCATCTTCAGATTCACTAACTTCCTCACTAACTCCTGATTCCTGAAAATCCGAATCTTCAGAATCTTCACTGCTCACTTGAACAAAAAAATATATAAAGTTTCTAAATACTTCCCAATGCAAATATAATTCACTTAATTTGTCAACAACTTCACATTAAACTTAGACCACTGGGAGAATATTATCTATAATATATACATTACTGCTGCTACATCAAAAATATTAGATCAGCTAATGATTCAAAAGGTATTTATAAAAATAATTCAAAGCTATTCCAACTATAATTATAAAACTATGGTTCTATATAGAAATGTAAGTATTAACTGTATATGAATTTTAAAAATAAGAATTTACCTGTCAATAAAATATATGCATAATTATCAAAGGAAAATAAAGTAAAATAAAATAATTCTGATTATTCAAAACAAGCACAGTAGACTGGCCAGGGTGGAGTACAGACACTCTGCCATTTATGAGAACAAAAAATAATACATAAAAAAATGACATAAGGGAAAAAAATTTATTTGATGATGAGATTCCAAAATGGCGGTGGAATAAGTGGAAGCTACACTTACAGTCTCCCAGGACCAAACTGGAAACACAATTAAATACAGAAGAACCACCCTGAAAATTCAACTAAAGACTAGCTGAAGAAAACACTGATAACCAAAAACAGAAAGTGGAGACCACATAGAGACTGATAGGAAGTACAGAGGCACAAAAAGTGTTGGACGGGCTCCACAGACACTAGGTGAGGTTCTGGAGGGATATCTCTGCTGTGGGGGGTTCTCACTGAGAACTTTGGGGACTGAAAATCCAAATGGGCTCCACAGCCCAGTGTAGGAAAATAGAGAAATGTGCCCATATCCTGCTGTCAAAAGCAGCAGAGTTACTGTCTGCCAGCAAGAGGCAACTGGAAAGGCAGGCACCCTCTTAAAGGACCAATGCACAGAATTTACAGTGCATCCACTCACTTTGGGCTCTGGCAGAAGGAGTGCAGAGCGGACTGGAGTTGTGTGAGCAGAAGCCAGAATTGGGGGCTCTGAGGTTGTAGCTCAGAAGGCAGCCACCCTGGTTTCCAGTGCTCAATCATTCCCTCACCAGGTCAGAATTTTACTATCAAGGTGGATTGTGCCTGAGGGGGGGTAAGTTGCCCCACCCTGTTGGAAGACGTCTCTCCCACACCCACATCCTGTGGTACATAGCCTGAGGATAGTCACAGCTGATAAAAATCAGACTGCCAGCACAGGCAGATCTCAGGAAGCTTTGAGGCTTTGCCTGATGTAATCCAGGAACCAGGGCTAGGAAAAGCAGACCCTGGTGCTAAAATCCTAAACAAAATATTAGCAAATCAGATCCATCAATATATTAAAAAGATCATACACCAGAACTACGTGAAATTTATTCCAGGGATGCAAGGTTGGTACAATATTCCCAAATCACATAAAATGAAAGAAAAAAATCACATGATCATATCAATTGATTCAGAAAAAGCATTCAATGAAATCTAACACCCATTTTTTATAAAAACTCACAGCAAGTGGGAATAGAGGGATCATACCTCAACATAATGAAGGCCATCTATGACAAACGTATACCAACATCATATTCAATGAGCAAAAACTAATACCATTTACCCTAAGAACAGGAACAAGAAACGATGTCTACTTTCACCAATCTTATTACACATAGTACTGGAAGTCCTAGCCACAGCAATCAGACAAGGAAAAGAAATAAAAGTCATCCAATTAAAAAGGAGAACGTGAAACTCTAAATATTCACAGATGACATGATAATGTACACAGAAAAACCTAAAGACTACACCAAAAAATGCTATATTTAATAAACGTGTTTGGCAGAGTAGCAGGGTACAAAACTACCATCCAGAAATTGATGGCATTGATACATACCAATAATGACTCTCAGAAAGAAAAACTAAACAATCCCACTTACCATTGCAACAAAAAAAAAAATAATATGCTTAGGAATAAACTTAACCAATTACGTAAAAGACTTGTACTTGGAAAACTAGAGGATGTTGAAAAAAGAGATAGAGGAACACATAAAGAAATGAAAGAATATAACATTTTCACGGATTGGTAGAATTAACATCATTAAAATGTCCATATTACCCAAAGCAATGTATAGATTCAATTCAATCCCTTTTAAATTACAAATGGCATATTTTACAGATCTAAAACAACTACACCTAAAATTTATATGGAACCAAAAAAGACTCCAAAAAGCCACAGCAATCTTGACAAAGAACAAAGATGGAGGGATTATAATACCAGATACATAGCCACTGCAATTAAAACAGCCTGCTACTGACACAAGAACAGACATATAGATGAATGGACCAGAATAGATTCCAGAGATCAACCCAAGCTATTATGATCAATAAATATTTGACAAAAAAAGCAAGAGAATACAAGGGAGTCAAGACAGTCTCTTCAATAAATAGTTTTGGGAAAATTGGACAGATACATACAAAAAAATGAAACTGGACCACCAATTTACACCATACACAAATGTAAACTCAAAATGCATAAAAGACACAAATGTAAGTCGTGAAACCACAAAAATCCTAGAAGAAACCATAGGTGACAAAATCTCAGACATTTCTTATAACAATATGTTTACCAATACATCTCCTAAGACAATGGAAACTAAGGAGAAAATCAATAAATGGTACTACATTTTAAAAAAAAGCTTCTGCACAGAAAAAAAAGGTAGCCCACTCTATGGGAGAACATATTTGCCAATAATATATCTGATAAAGGATCAATATCCAAAATATATAGGGAACTCATACAATTTAACAAAAGGAAGACAAACAATTAACAAATTGGCAAAAGACCTAGACACTTCTCCAAAGAGGACATACAGATGACTAAGAGACATAAGCAAAAATGCTCAAAGTCACTTATCATCAAAGAGATGCAAATTAAAATGACAATGAGGTATCACCTCACACCTGTCAGAATGGCTACCATCAACAAATCACCAAATGATAAGTGCTGGTGAGGATGTGGAGAAAAGGGAACTCTAGCACACTGCTGGTAGGGATTCAGACTGATGCAGCCATTATGGAAAACAGTATGGAGTTTCCTCAAAAAATTAAATATGGAACTGCCACTTCTAGGAATATATCCTAAGAAACCTAAAATACCAATCAGAAAGAATGCATGCACCTCTATGTTCATAGCAGCACAATTTACAATAGCAAAGATCTAGATACAGCCCACGTGCCCATTAGTAGATGAGTGGATAAAAAAAAAAAAGGTGTGGTACATTTATACCATGGAATATTACATAGCAGTAAAAAAGAAGGATCTCTTATCCTCAGAAACAGCATGGAGGGATCTGGAGAGCATTATGCTAAGTGAAATAAGCCAGTCGGAGAAAGACAAGTATCACATGATCTCATGTGTGGAATCTAATGAACAAAATAAACTGATAAACAAAATAGATCCAGAGACATAGAAGCATAGAACAGACTATGGAATCTCAGAGGGAAGAAAGAGGTGGATGGGAGGGGGGAGAGACCAACAATAGAACTTGTATACATCTAATCTAATAAGAGTAATATGCAAATTGACCCTCACTCTGTTACACCTAAGCCATGCCCACCAGCCAAGCCATGCCCACCAGCCCATCAGAGCGACTGTATGCAAATTAACCCTGCCAAGATGGCGGCCCGCAGCCACAGAGCTGGAACAAGCAAGAGGCTTGCCCTGACAATGCAGAAAGCTAAGGTTCCTGTCTGCCTAGGCCGGCTGTGGCAACAAAGTTTCAATTATAGAAGATAAATCCCAGAGACCTGCTTCCTGGGCTCTGGTTAAAGCAACAAAGTTTCAACTTTAGAAGTTAAATAAATTCCAGCCAGCCTAGCTGCAAACAGCCATCAGCCACTCAACCAGGCTGGCCAGGTACCCCAGCAGAAACCGCCGCCCCCCCCCCCACAGGGGATGTGACCAGCCTGCAAACAGCCAACAGCCCCTCACCCAGGCTGGCCAGGCACCCCAGTGGGGGACACCCACCTTGAAGGGGCTGTGGTCTGCCTGCAAACAGCCATAAGCCACTCACTCAGGCTTGCCAGGCACCCCAGCGGGACTCCCATCCTGATCCGGCACACCCTTCAGGGCAAACCAGCTGGCACCCACCCATGCACCAGGCCTCTATCCTATATAATAAAAGGGTAATATGCAAATTGACCCTAATAGCAGAACCACTGGGAATGACTGGTCACTATGACACACACTGACCACCAGGGGGCAGATGCTCAATGCAGGAGCTGCCCCCTAGTGGTCAGTGCGTTCCCACAGGGGGAGCTCTGCTCAGCCACAAGCCAGGCTGCCAGCTGCCAGCACAGCAGTGTTAGCAGGAGCCTCTCCCGTCTCCTCAGCAGAGCTAAGGATGACCGACTGCAGATTAGGCCTGCTTCCCACTGGCAAGTGGACATGCCCCAAGGGACCCCGGGCTGCCAGAGAGATGTCTGACTGCCAGCTTAGGCTCAATCCCTGGGGAGTGGGCCTAATCCAGCAAGTGGACATCTCCCGAGGAGTCCCAGATTGCTAGAGGGCACGGGCTGGGCTGAGGGACCCTCCCCCCCGCCCCAAGTGCACAAATTTTTGTGCACCAGGCCTCTAGTATAAGCATAATCCATGGACACAGACAATAGGATGGTGAAGGCCTGGGGCATGAGTTGGAGGTGGGTTAGAAGGTGTCAATGGGGGGGAGGGATATATGCAATACTTTCAATAATAAAGATTAAAAACAATTTTTTTTAAAAAAAGCAAAAATCTCTGTGGTTGCCAGGACTCGGGGAGGGATGAACTGGTGGAGTACAGGGCATCGTAGGGCAGTGTAATTGTTCTGTATGATTATTAATGGGGCACACATGTCATTATACATTTGTCAAAACTCAGAGAATATAGACCCCAAAATGTGAATTCTTATGTAAACTATGGAGTTCAGTTAAAAACAATGTATTGATAAAAAATAAATGACATAAGGACTCTGAAAAGAAAACAATAGCAGCAGAGTGGGGACAAATCAAAACTTGATAGCAGCACTATTTACAATAGCTAAGCTCTGGAACCAGAACAAGTGCCTGTCAATAAGTGAGTGGATAAAAAAGTTCTGGTGCATTTACGCAATGGAATGCTATGTAGCTATACAAAAGAGGGATCTCTTACCCTTTGAGACAGCATAGAGCAGGGGTTCTCAACCTGTGGGTCGCTACCCCTTTGGTGGTCGAATGACTCTTTCTCACGGGTCGCCTAAGACCATCCTGCATATTAAATATTTACATTGCGATTCGTAACAGTAGCAACATTACAGTTATGAAGTAGCAACAAAAATAATTTTATGGTTGGGACACAACATGAGGAACTGTATTTAAAGGGCCAGAAGGTTGAGAACCACTGGCATAGAGGGACCTGGAGAATGTTATGCTAAGCAAAATAAGCCAGTCAAGGAAAGACAAGTATCATATGATCTCACTTATATGTGGAATCTAATGAACAAAATAAACTGACAAACAAAACTGATCCAGAGGCATGGAAGCATGCCAAAGACTGAAGATCCTTAGAGGGAAGGGTGGGGGGAGAGATCAACCAAAGAGCTTATACGGCATAAAGGCATAACCCATGGACACGGACAATAGTAGGGGTAAAGACAAGGGACCAAAGTGGGGAGAAGGGGGTTAAGTAGGAAAAGAGGAGGATAACTGTAATAGTTTAAACAGTAAAAATAAAAATAGGAAAAAAAAACTTGAATAATGATGCTGATCAGGTAGCTCAGTTGGTTGGAATGTCGTTTCGTAGACCAAAAGGCTGCAAGTTAGATTCCCTGTCAGGGAACATACCAAGATTGTAGTTTCAATCCCCAGTCTGGACACATACAGGAGGCAACCAATAGATGTTTCTCTCTCTTTCTCCCTTCCTCTCCCTTCCTTTCTCTAAAAATCAATAAAAACATATCCTCAGGTGATGATTTAAAAAAAAACTTAAATAACGGTCCCTATAAAACATTTGGTTTGGCAGGTAGCTGTTGAGTGTCATTGCCCCCTCTCCTTTCTTTCCTGTTTTTGAGACAGGAATGCAGGCTGAATTGCAAAACTACACAGAAAACCCCATTTAGAGCCCTAGCCGGTTTGGCTCAATGGAGAGAGCGTCAGCCTGTGGACTGAAGGGAACTGGATTCAATTCTGGTCAAGGGACATGTCCAGGTTGTGGGCCTGATCCCCAGTGTGGGGTGTACAGGAGGCAGCCAATCAGTGATCCTCTCTAATCATTGATGTTTCTATCTCTCTCTCCCTCTCCCTTCCTCTCTGAAATTAATAAAAATATATTTTTTAAAAAAAGGAAAACAAAACCCCAATTTCTGGGAGAACAACATTTCTAGCCACAACACTGGAAAAAAGAAGCTGGTCCCTACATAACACAAGAATATAAGGGGAATTCCTGATTTAGTTTTTGCACCAAAATTTTATTTTTCTGCACTAAAATTGCCACTATGACACAGACACTTAAAACCCCAGGAGAATATTCATCTTTTTGGCTTCAGGAAGCTAAGCAGGGAATACACAAAATGTGTCTGGAGTAACATGTGGTGCCAGAAAGTAAAGCAGTGCACCAAAAATGAAGGAGGCATATTCGAATGACACATGATCCAATTTGGAGATCCCAGGAGCCAAACCTGGAACAATTTGAGCAACACACTGAACACTTGGATTATAACTCATGGAATAAAATAAATATCTTAAGTCCCTATTAATGTTAAGTAATGGGATAAAAATAATGGGGTAAAACAGACAGCTCTTCCTTAAAATTATTAAAGTTAGAAACAATGAAAGAAATAGAAAATCACCAGTAGACAAACACCACTGTAATAATAGCTCTAGGCAAGAAGGATGCTAAAATTAGTGAACATAAGTCTGAAGAGACACAGATTTGCCTAGTCTCAAAGTATTTCCCCATAAGATATTCAGTACATACGAATAGAGAAAAATTTTTTCAGTGGAAAAACCAAGCAGACACCAATTTAGCTACATTATAAAGGTTAACATTACCAGTAATAAGACATCCTACCATCATATACCTTTGGTATGATACAATGAGAAGGATTCAATATCATTTCTGTGGTATTCTTTTCAGAATGTATAGTAACTTCAATCTAATGAAAAATATTGAAGTACAAAAAGCACATTCATTAGTGGGGAAAGATCTATATTTTATTTCAGAGGTCAGAAAACATTTTATGTGAGAAGTCTGATGGTAAATATTTTCAACTTTTTGTCTATATAGTCTCGGTTGCAATGACTCATCTTTACTCAGCTTTGAAAGCAGTAACTGAATAAGTATAACTATATAGCAATATACCTTTATTTATTAAAAAAACCAGGCAGAAGGTCGAATTTAGCCTAATAGTATAATAATACTTGGTTCACTTAATAGTTTTGTATCAATCAATGTTAATTTCCTAGCTTTAATTATTATACTATGTAATAAGGTGTTAAAGAAGCTCGGTCAATGGTATGAAGGAACTCTGTAACATTTTTTGCAACAATTCTGTAAATCTCAAAGTATTAAAAAATAAAAAAATTTAGATTTGCCATGACTTGAGACCAAAATCAAAGGTCTGGTCTATCTTTAAAAAATGGCCCTAGCTGATTTGGCTCAGTGGGTAGAGCGTAGGTCCTGAGGACTGAAGGGTCCCAGGTTTGATTTTAGTCAAGGACACATACCCAAGTTGCAAGCTCAATCCCTAGTTGGGGGGGGGGGCGTGCAGGAGGCAGCAAATCAATGATTTTCTCTCATCATTGATGTTTCTCTCTCTCTCTTCTTCTCCCTTCCTCTATGAAAACAATAAAAATATATTAAAAAAAGAAAGCTCACGGAGAGATATTAAAAAAAACACATGAGAAAACATAAATATCAAGAATTGCTACTGGAAGAGAGGGAAATGAGTTATTCATGTGATGATAGTTCTAAAGACAGATAATGTTAATGGTTGCACAACATGTGACTATTCTTAATGCCATTGAATTGTATACTCAAAATGATTTAAATTTTGTTATAAATATTTTATTGCAAGAAAAAATAGAAAAGCAGCTTTGATGCATTTATACCATAGAATACTATACAGCCATAAAAAAGAAGGATCTCTTGCCCTTTGAGACAACATGGAGTGACCTGGAGAGTGTTATGCTAAGTGAAATAAGTCAGTCAGATGAAGACAAGTATCATATGATCTCACTCACATGTGGAATCCAATGAACAAAATAAACTGATGAATAAAATGGATCCAGAGAAATAGAAGTATGGAAAAAAAGATTGACATATTTCAGAGGAAAGGCGGGGGTGAGTGGTGAGGAGAAATTAACCAAAGAACTTGTGTGCATATATGCATAACACATGGACACAGACAGTAGTGTGGTGAAGGCCTGTGGGGACAGGTGCTAGATGGGGGAGGGGGGTCAATGGGGACAAAAAGGGGGACAGCTGTAATACTTTCAACAATAAACATTTGAAAAATAAATAAAAAAATAAAAAAGCTATATAAAAAGACCTGCTAAGCAATTGTGAATTGTGGAAGAACATGTGTCCACATGTATGCAAACACAATTTTGTGATTAAGTATAATTTTAAGCCTAGTATCAAGTTCTCACCAATCATTTTATTTTGAAATTTTCAAACCTACCAAAAATGTTAGAGAATTGTTGAATAAACACCTGAATCCCTTCTTTTAAATTCACTTATTGTTAATAGTTTACCACATTTGTTTTATTTCTCTGTCCATACAAACTGAACCATCTGAAATTAGCACAGATAATAATGACACTTTACCATTAAGCATAAGGATACTGTTCAACATAACTAAATATAACTATAACACTTGAGAAAAATAACATCAATTTAATATCATCTATTATAAAGGCATTAAGTACATTTTTAAATTATCACCAAAGTAATTTTTTTCAAATTTAGATGAAAATTAAAGTTGGCATGTTGCACTTGATTAAGTAAGCTATTCTCTTTTAATTTCTCCCCATCACCCAACTCAAGTTCCCATACAATATAGGGATACAAGAGTATGCAAATCTTGGAAAATTATTCCATTTCAAATATAGTATCAATCACTACATTTAAAATGATAAATGATAGCATTTTAACTTACTCCCTCCTACACAAACCACCACTAGGCTGATAAGTTACCCACAGAAGATGACAGTGAAAACCCAGGCAACAGAAACCTGGGTTTTAATAAAGCACTTTGAATATAATTGTGCCCACTAATGGACTCTATCCTGAGCTGAGCCTTTTAGGCAAAATGACTATTTTTCATTATGTAACTGCTAAATTGTTCAATAACTTTTATGGAATCTGAAAGACAAGTATGTGGTCATGCTGCAAAGAAATTTATGACATAAGCATTCACAAAATGATGTACTGTTATTTATTTATTAACATGGAAATGACCATGACATACTAGTATTAAGTATATGTGTATGTAGAGGGACTTCCTCCTTTTCTTCTTTAATGGGTAACTATTGCTCAACAGACCTTTAAATTTTGAGCATTCCAAGATTTTTTCCTTAGCCCTCCATTTGCTCAGCATTACAGTTCCACTCGGCGATCTCAAGTATATTGAGGTTTTAAAAATGTACTACTACAACTCCAAAAACCTAAAAGTCATCCTAAACTTTTATCTTTAATATCAGCTTAGGTAGGCCTAACAATTCAACCTCCTGTATAACTCAAGTCAATCCTACTCCAACATCCACACTTGGCATCAACTACAATAACCTCGAAACAGATTCAAAGGCTTCATTCAGTCTTACAGAATAATAGGCAACTACCTTATCTTACTACATCGTTTAGTGACTTGTGCTGCGGTTGTGATTTTTGAATACCAGTAATGAATGTCCTGTGCCTTTATTTAGGTTATACATGTGTTCATCAAGTTGTCAAATTATGAAATGCGAACGAGGAAGGAAGATGGCTGCTGATGAGAAGGCAGACTGAAAGACAGCGGGAGAGAGAGAGAAGGAACGGAGGGTGTGTGGATGTACCAAGAGTGGAAATTTATGGGTGTGCAACAGCTATACTCCAGAGGACTGTTGGAGAACCCGAATGGGGCTCCCTCAACCGGGCGCTGCCTCCACTGCTGCTGAAATCTCTCCCGGAGCTGCGGACTCAGCTGTGGGGACCGGGCCATCTTGGGTGACTGTTACAAGAAACGTATACATCCAGGGATACTGCAAACAGGTCACCCAGGGACCAGCCAGGAACCCAGGCACACCGGAGCTCAAGCCAAGAATTCGTGGACCCAGACAAGCCCTGCACCTCCTCACGGACAGGTCAGATTTCGCTTGTTAAAAGCGTGGTTTGTATTCCAGGTGGGAGAGTTGAACGCGCGCAGAAGTCTCTGCACAGCAGAGTCTGCGCCCCTCCCCTCGGGGCCAGCCCGCGCTCCACAAAGTCCGAGGCTGTGACCTGAGTGTGGGAAGGGGTCCCGCAGGCTGCTGGCAGAAGGGAACCCAAAAAAAACCACCCCATAACTGATCGGGACACGAAAAGACAGCCTCGGTTTTGGGTCGCGGAGAAGAGACATTGGGAGAGTTATGCGCAGAGCTGGAGGAGGAAGGGAGCCCGCGCATCTCTTTGGAGAGGTTCCTTTTCCTCTCTCGGTATTAAAGCTAGGCTTGGGATTATTAAACCCAATACATAGGAGCACCCAATTGGGGCCGCCCACGGAGACTGCAGGGGAAAAGCCTGTTTGTGTGTCCTGAGAAGCAGAGCAGGGAGTGACAAATTCGGAAACCAGTTCAGGGGCAGTCCATTCCACCAAACTAGTATTAAGTGTGATAGGGAAAACAAAACCTAAATGCTGGCTAGAGAGGACTTGTAGTCGAAAAGGTCACTCCAGAAACACTGCCACCCAGAGGCTGACTCACAAACTGACTCTTCTGTAAACACAAATAAAGGCAGAAATACAGCCGGCTTTTAAATCAGGACTGGTGTACGACGCAGAGAAGTAGTGAATCGCAGGAAACTTCCATACTTTCCTCAATAGCTGACAAGACTAAGGCGCACCAATCAGAAAAGGAGAAGAAGTGAATGACCCTCACTACTGCACATTTTTCTCTCTTTTTTAATTTTTTCTTTTTTTTAATTTTTTTCTTTTTTTTCCATTAAGAAACAATTTTTTGTCTTTTTTCTTCACTTCATTTTGCCTTTTTAATTATTGTATCTTTATTTTTAATCAATATTATTACTACTACTATTTTTTTCTTTTTCAAAGAGTCATTTTATTTTATCTTTATATTATTTTGAGATTAGTGTTCTTCATTCTATTTTCAGATTTCCTATAGCATCATTTTACTCTATCTCAACTTTACCTTTATGCCAACACTCTGTTCCTCACTATTCCCCTATTGCTGTCCTTTTTCTCTTAACCAACTCATGCTTTACATTCTCCCTATTCCCTCTTTTAACCCCCCTGTTACAATTTCACCCTACTAAGATATCTAATTTCCAATCCCCTGCTCCAAGCCCACAGATATCTCACTCCTTTCTTTCTTCATTATCGAAAAATTTTTCTCTCTCTCTCTCTCTGTTGTTCTGCTGTTGTTTCTTTAACTGTTGATTATACAGGGGTTTTTATAATTGTTGGTGAGACTGTCTTACTTTTTCTTTTTGTTTTTTGGATGTATTTTGGTTATTTTTTTTATTCTGTTTACCTTGTTAGATATTAATTGTTAATTGATTGATTAGTTGATGTACTCCATTCATCTATAGGTCTTTGTAGATGGCATTTGTTGCTACTAGCAACCATTCTATTTGAGTTTTCTCCCCATACAATCTCTTTCCCCCATTTATTTCATTCTTTTTTATCGCTGTTACCTTTTTTTTTTCTCTGCCTTCCTTTACCCAAATTTGTTTTGGCACTCCCTTTCCCCTTTTTTTTCTTCTTTTTCTTTATTCTTTACTCCCTAACTCTCTTTTCTATGGTGGTGACCGTTAGTGGGTTATAAGTATCGTGAATACATTTGGGTTCACATCCTTGTGCATTGTGCCTTCTTGTGTTGTATTTTGTGCATTTAAATCAACACAGGAGAGAAAAAAGTATATAACCAGATACCCAGAGAAGATAGATTATGGGGAGACAAAGAAACAGCCCGCATATGAAAGAAAAACAGGTATCACCAGAAAGGGAAGTAAATAAAATGGAGGCAAGTAACTTGTCGGAGAAAGAATTCAGGGAAATGGTCATAAGGTGGATGAAAAGAATGGAAGACAAATTTGACAGTATGTGTAAGAACCAAGAGGAAATGAAGAAGAACCAAGAGGAAATGAAGAAGAACCAAGAGGAAATGAAGAAGAAGCAAGAAGAAATGCAAAACGACATCACTGCTATGAAGAA
>PVJC01031961.1:0-20228 GCA_004026665.1 Murina feae | reverse complement strand
GAGGCCTGGGTCCCTCCCAACTGGCCTCCCCTGCAGGCCTGGGTCCCTCCCAACTACCTGCCTCTGCAGGCCTGGGTCCCTCCCAACTACCTTCCTCTGCAGGCCTGGGTCCCCCCAACTATCCTCCCCTGCAGGCCTGGGTCCCTCCCAACTGCCCTCCCTTACTGGCCATCTTGTGGTGGCCATCTTTGACCACATGGGGGAAACCATCTTGTGATGGTCAATTCGCATATTACTCTATTATTAGATAGGATACAAAGTAAGTTGTAGACACCCTTGATCTATTGTGAGGTTTGAGATACTGTTTAGGGAAGGCAAGACAAGGTGGAGAGGACCCTGAGGTGTCAGATATATTCAGAAACCCCATGTGGGAGTGAGAAAAAGATATGAAAGAAAGCAAGCTTTACCTATGTCTGCTCTGCCTGTGTCCCACATAGGATGAGAAAAATAACTTTGTGCTTCTTTTACAATATTAGATCTCAAATGAATAACCTGGCTTCCACTCTAATGCAATCCAATGAAGGTAGGCATTTAAGAAAATTACTCATTGAAATATGTAACTGCTCCCTTTTTTTGAAACCAAATAATATCTATACTGTTTATAAAATCCTTTGAAATATCTCTCTGTCTTAATCGCCTTTTTCTAACTGCTTTTACTCAATTGACTTCAAGGCAACTTAAACATTAGAAGATGTATGCAAGACAATGCACTGTGATTGTAAAATATGAACACTTTATGGAAATTAGGCTGGTTTTCCACCAAATTCATGCGACAGAGATTCTTTGGATGAATGGATATTTTGAATTAGCTAATGGAAAAAGGTCCTGAGGTGATTTTTTTTAAAAATCACCAACCTACATGCAGGACTACGTGAGATGTAGAGTCGATTATCGGAAAATTTAGTTTTTAACATTTTTAATAAGGATAAGATATTACCCCCACCCATCCTATCAGACTGTCTTATTCACCACTTTTCAGCCATTTTTTAATGACTTCAGACTCTCTACATGGTTTTCTATTAACTATAACGGCATTGAATGTTTTTCAAAGGAAAATTCTTCAGCTACTTTCCCAAGCATCTCAATGCACAAAGTTAGGTTTTATCTGAAGTTACATAGCTTTAAGGAAATGATAAGACATGTATTGGTTTGTCTCACAAGTGATTTGTTTAAGCAATTTCTTTTTCTAGTAGAGTGTTATGCCTGGCTCATGACCTGAAAAAGACTTGAAAATTCAAACCTAAATGGCTTTGAGTCTTTGCATATTCATATATGTTTATTTAAAATGCATTATTACAGTAGCAAGTAATTTGCAATGAAATAAACATTTGGAAATTTCTAGGCATGCAAACTGGATGAAAATACAATCTTAACATAGACGGAACTGAGAAAAGGGAGATGATTTTAAAGACTAAGTGATTAGAATGTCTTTGATAAAGTCAAAAGCCTGCTTCTCAGTTAAGTGCAATAAATTCTCAGAACAATTTCTTAAAACACATGGTTGAGAGTTATAAACATATAAGAGTAGTTCAAGCTCTCAGTGGAGAATGTGAGAAAGGGATAAGTTTCTTTTCCTTAAAATTTCTCATATAAAACATGACTTTAACCGGAAATAGCAAAATGGAGACTAATTCTAAAGCTAAGGCTAAGTCAATGGGTAGTTTCCCTAAGATTGACCTACAAAATTGGTATAAAGCTGAGCTCTGTAGCAGAGGCTTTTATCCCATTTGAAAGTAAGTAAAGCATTTCTATATACTGCTGATGTAAGTGCAAGTTGGTGTAACCTCTCAGGCAGATAAAAGCCTTAAAAATGTGATAACTTCTTGTCTCAGCAAGACTTCTAGTAATTTATCCTTAGGAGATACTCACAGATGATAAGAAATCACACAGCAAGAACATTATTCACAACTTTTTAAATTAGTAAAAATCTGGAAAAGAATTTCAAATGTTCAATCATAAGACATCATTTAAACCATAGTGCATTCATCACAGGTACTTCTATATAGCCCTTAGAATGATGATTCAGAATATTGAATTGCATGGGAAGAAATTATATACTTTAGGTGAAAAAGCATTTTCACAAAGCTGTATCTGCTATATGATCCTATTACATGGAAATGAGCATATACATAATATAGAAAAAGGTTGTTGAAAGGCTGTACACCACAATGTTTACAGCAGCTATCTATAGGTAGTAGTGTCTTATGAGATTTTTACTTATTTTTATTTCTATTTTCTAAATTTTGTATAATGAGTGTTAATGCTTTCCTAATCAAACTTTAAATTGCTTAATAAATATTAAAATGTCAGAAAAAAGCTGGAGACTTGGAAGATATGTTGCAAATTACATGTTTTCTCCAATAAATTTGTTTAGATGAACTAAGCTTTATTTATCCCTCCTTTCTCTGGAACATATAAGTACTTTCACACTTTCTGATGTAGCCTTCTAGAGGACAATCTGAAAATATGCAGTTCTCCTGGTGTGGACTGTATACTACAAGATGTCTCAGAACCATGAGTCCAACTTATATTTGGCCACTCATAAGTACTTCATGGACTCAAGTCACTCATGCCTTTTGAGAGTGAAGTAGAATGACAAATAAATGGGATATTTCCCCATTGATTTCTAGAGAGCATGAAAGAGAGAGGGAAAGGCAGAAATAAATATCGATTGATTGCCTCCTGCTCGAGCCCTGATCAGGGCCCAGGCTGGGGAGGAGCCTGCAATCCAGAATCTAGGAAAAATTATATTTCTTTTATATTTCAAGATTAAAGCTTCTAGAGTTGTTGTTTTTTAAATATATTTTTATTGATTTCAGAGAGGAAGGGGAAGAAAGAGATAGAAACATCAGTGATGAAAGAGAATCATTGATCGGCTGTCTCCTACACACCCCACACTGGGGATCAAGCCTGCATCCTGGGCATGTGCCCTGGACCAGAATTAAACCCAGGACGCTTCAGTTCATAGGCCAATGTTCTATCCACTGAGCCAAACCCAGGCTGGAGATTTTATATAGAAAATAGAATTTAAATATTAAACTGTAGGAAAGTTTAATACTTCTTATAGGAACCACATCCCCCTTATTTAGTGAATAGTAACATGTGCCAAAGAAACAGATATATGTTACTTAGGGCTTTCAAAACATGGTCTATTGGAGAAAGATAAATATTACATGATTTCACTTATGTGTGGACTGTAATAAACAACATAAACTGATGAACAAAAATTGATCCAGATACAGAGAAATATTGAACAGATGGTCAAACTTCAGAGGGAAGGCAAAGTTGGGGAGGGGTGCAGTTTAAGAGATCAACCAAAGGACTAGTATGCGTGCATATAAGCATAACCAGTGGACACAGACACTAGCGGGGTGAGGGCATGTGCAGGGGGTGGCCAGGGAGAGGTCAATGGAGGAAAAAGGAGACATCTGTAATACTATATGCATTACTTTAAACAATAAAGAATTTTAAAAAGAGAAAAGTAATAGATGCAGAACTTTAAAAAGGAAAAAACAAAAACAAAACAAAACAAAACATGGCCTGTTATGAAGCTGGTCATTTCTCAAGGCAATCATATTCCACTTAAAAAAATTTCAATTATTCTCCTGGACAAACTTAGCATTGTTCTAGATATCCTTTGTGAACATCATTTTACAAAAGAGCAGAAACCAAATTCTGTACTCTATTAAATATTTCCACCTCAGGTCATGTTTCTGAATGTACAGTCTGACTGAATCGTAGCATCACTAATCAGGTACCCTGCAGCTCTCCTATGTGTGTCTGAACTGATGAAGTTGATTGTAAGGTAATGACAACTTCCTTAGAATTAGTAAGGTTCTTCAGCACTCAATGACCTGGAGTGGCAATGCTTTATGTAAGGATCTCATACATGATCCAAGCAGGTGCTGCCAGGGGAGAATGTGGGCACGGGCTGATGGGCCCTGATACCTACCTCATAGATAGCTGTGGCTTGTTTCCACTTCCTATCAGACTCTGCCTCAGTGTGGCTAAATACTGACCTACAAACCCTGTGGGATTGCATATAAGCTTAACCACTTATTTTGGCCAAATCTTGGCAGCCAATGCCCCAGTTTCCTTCTATTCTCCTCCATCCTCACCACCACCTTGCTTCTTGCCCCCAAAAGCCCACTATATGTTTATTTGCTTTATGATGTTGAAAGCAAATTTTGTCTCTATCAGTAGAATGACAAGTTAAGTCTTCCTTGTCAGTATGACTATGATAGCAGTAGCTGCAGAAAACACTATTTGGGATTTTGAGGTTCAGGGCTCAGTGAAAACAGAGCCCATGGTCACTTAGCAGTGTGTGCCCTGGAAGCCTACAGAGTTTCTTCTTTGTCTCATTGCAAACAAGCCAATATCTGGTTCTGCATCAGAATTTAATATAATTTGGAAGCAAATTTTTAATTCAGTTACACTCTAATTTCTCTCTGATTGGATTTTAATACTCCAACAATATTCCCACTTTATTTCAAATATACCTTGACTACATTGTGGATTAAATATGGGGACATCTAATCACCATTTATAACATCATTTCTGTGGGAAATGCATTTGAAATTTCAAGTAACTGACTTTTAAAAAACCAAAAAAGAATCTAATCCATAAACAAAGGGCTGCACCCACTCTTTTTATAACCAGCCATAGTTCTAGGTAAATACTACCTTCTCAATTATGTTTAATAACATTGAATTAAATGGAAGTTGGACGTCCCTTTCAAAAACTAAAAAGGCGACATTTCTGTAGTTCTAGGAAAGTTTATTTATTCAATTTCATCATTCCAGTTGATCAAATCCTGACTTCTAAAGAGTACCCAATCATGTACTCTGCACCTAAAAGCCAGTCTGAAGTCTAATTTTAATGTGCTGCATGGCGTGGTTTTCCATTCAGTGACATACTAGGTCATACATGTCAATATCTATGATGAAAGCACCTAAAACCAAAGGACTATTTTTCAAGGTTAATAGTGCAAGGTCAAACAGAGACTTTCAAATTTATGTCAAACTAAGGACTCTGCAATTTGTGTATATTTCAATTTTAATAATTGACCTAAAGTTGTATAAAGATTGCTTTTTGCTAAGAAAATTTTCCAAAATCATAGCAGCCCTAGTTTCTATTTCCATTACCGTGATTTAGTAAGACATAACCTTAGATATTGGAAAAGAAAAAAAATAATGCTTAGAGTGTTCTAAAAGTTGTGAAATTCTTGCCTCAGTGAGTTTTTTAGTAACTTTTTTCAATGTAACTTTTTTTTGCCAAATGTAATTTGTTAGATAGAGAAGTTGCTCAGATTTTATGTTGCGTACACTAGTAGAGATTTAGTTGTTTTCTTGTTTTGTTTTGTTTTTAAAAGGGCACAAGAGGTAAGAAAATTAAGTCAAATTTTTGTCACAAGAAGTGGATGATTCATCTTCTAATAGATGATAAAAATACTATTCTTAACATATGGGCGTGCCGTGCACTTACAGAGGCAACTGCTATGTGGAAACAAGAGAAAGGGCACTGATTCCCATTCGCTGACAGTGCTATCTCTTTTTAGTTCTTGGTTATTCCTCAGAAAAGCAGAGAAGAATACAAAAAAGTTCTCCTGCTTCTGTGTCGGAGGTTTGGACACTTTACAAAGCACCTTCGGGCAGAAAGGATCTTAAGAAAATAGCCAGTTCAAAGCTACTTACTGAGGCTCATAACTGTCACGAACAGCATTCACTAGAGATTTGTTAGGATGTAGGTTCTGGGGCCTTTTCAGATCTAGTGAATCTGAAATCAGAAATGATGGGGGTGAGGCAAGAATATGTGTTTTGCGTTTGTAACTTTGAACCCAATAAAGTTTGAGAACTACTGTGTATCCCCTGACCTTCCCTCTTGCTTTTTTGAGAAGTTTCTCATGGATTCCAAATTCTGTCCCAGGGTGGCCAGCTCAAATCTGTCATCCCAGATCAGACTGATTTGTTTGTTGTTCTGCAGAGATCTGGGGGACAGTTTACTATTCTGCGATGTCTCTGAATGAAAATATCATGCCAGTATATGGATATATGATATTTATTAACAAAAGTTTTCTTTTAACTTTTTTCTCATTCGATTTCTATTAAAAGCAACAGAAATGATTCAGTGATTGAAAAAAATAACACATAAAAATAACTTTTTGGTAAAGAGAGCTATTTGGAATTTCCCCAGGGATTTTGGTTAAAAATGTTGAAGAAAATATTTTCATACAGATATCTAAGAATCATATAAAAATCTTGACAGCTTGAATAAATAGCTGAGTATTTTGATAAATAATATTTTAAAAACACTGAAAAAATAGTTTTATTCTTAGATTCCAAGGCCTGGGAAAATCTCTTTTTATACAGCACAACAAAAATAACAGAACAAAAATATATAATGATGACAAACACAATAAAAAAGTTTACAAGCTACAGAATGCTGATGAAGAAAAATATTACAGATCTAGACAGAAGTTTTAAATTGGAACATGTTAAGAAAACTATCAGGAAAACTGTTTTGTTAACTCAAAGCTTGTGTGTATGTGTGCATGCACATGTGTGTATTTAGCTTAACAGAAAAGGCAAATGTCTAAATATAATGTCTGTAATAAATCTTCATTTACATAACCTCTCAGGCACCCTGATTCCCTCTTCCCCAACTCTCTTCTACTTAGGGCCACTTTAGTCACCAGGTTTCCGTAGGATCTGGTTGAATTCTGATTCCCTTATTGGTTCTGAGAAAGCAAAAATTGGGTCTCCTTTCCTTTTTTATCTTCTTCTGGCTGATGCAGCAGATTTCAGGAATGTATGGGAGTTCAGAGAAGACTTCACAAAATGAAGGTTGGTCCTCAGAAACTGGTTAGTTGTATTGGGGACACTGGCCATTTAAAAATAAACGGCTCCAAGTGGGACAGAGGCCCCATCACCACCCCAGAGTGACACCCCACCAAATCACAGCCAACGCTGCCGAGACCCCATGGTGCAAAATGGGGCCCACCCAGCTCAGCCCAGAAATGGTGGCTGTGAGCACCAGGTAAGGAGCAAACATTTTACAGTTTAACCAAATATTTGTGAAGCATTTCCCCATGCCTCATCTCATCCTGTGCCCATCTACCTACTCCAGGACTCCTCACAGAAGTCCTGGAGTGGGTAGATGGGAGACTTGGTAGAATCCTATTTTCTTTTCACTGACAAGATGCAAATAGTGATATTAAAATATTTCTTCTAATTAATTTTCTTTCAATGTGCATGAATCCATGTACCAGGACACCAGTATGAGAATAAACAAGCCATCAAGATTAGCTAGTGAAAAAAACAAATAAAGAAAACAAAAAAAGATGGAGTTAGACCAGTGACTATAGGCAAACCCTAGGACTTCCATACCTTATGCAGAGGGAAAAGAGTGAGTTTCTGGCTTCTGCTGGCCAACTGTTTCTACCACTGCATCAGTGTAGTTCCTTTTTCCAGATAATCTCACTGGACCCAAGCATTGGCATCTCTGCTTAGAAGAAACCATGATCTAGAGAAAAGTGAAGGACCATTCTCTTGGTGCCCTGTGCAATCAGACCTAGATTCCTAGGGACCAGGCATGTACTGCTGGTCTCCATACCATCTCCATGCCATCCCCATCACTCTATAATAGAACAGCCATTCAACAGAAGTTATATATTCAATAGTAACAATATATATTCAATATTAACAAATAACCATAGATGCACACTTTTCTACACCTTTTCATGTGTCATCTCCTTTACCTGAGACTTATGTAGATTATATAATTTTCCCAAAGCCACGGAGTGGTGGACCTCATGGTCTTATATAAAGACTAGAGGCCCGGTGCATGAAATTTGTGCTGGGGGGAGGGGGCGTGCCCTCAACCCACCCTGCACCCTCTCCAATCTGGGGCCCCCAGGATTGAGCCTAAACCAGTTGTTGGACAGCCCTCTCACAATCCGGGACTGCTGGCTCCTAATGCTCACCTGCCTGCCTGTCAGATGGCCCCTCTTTATGACCACTGTGTCAAAGCCACTTCTTGAAGCTGCTGGTATAAGTCCATCCAGTTTCCAGACCCATGGCTGAAGCAGAAATAGTGTGGGCTTTGGAGAAAATATGGATTCAAATCCTATCTTAGTCACCTAACTCAAGGTCTGACTTTGGATATCAAACTCAATATCCAAGCATCCGTTTTCATAATTTCTATGAGGGTAATAAAAAGAGCTATATGCATTTACTATATGCCAGACACTATTCCACACACTTTATGACTTAATTTGGTAGTCTTTACATCTCTGAGGTCGGTACTACTGTTGTCATCATCTCTAGTTTTAGATGAGAAGTCAGAGGTTGAGAAAGAGGCTGAGTGCCTGCAGTCACCCAGCGTGCACATGGCACACCTCAGATTCAAACCTGCATAACGTCTAGAGGGAAAACAGGTTGGCACATGGTCACAGTCTGAACCACTAAGCATCAGTGTCCAGCCCCTTTTCCTGTTCATCTGAAAAGTTTGTATAAAAGTATTCCAGCCCTTTTTTCCTGTTTTTTTTTTTAATAGAATAGTGCTAAACCATAAGTATTTTCTTTTTTAAAAAATATATTTTAATTTATTTCAGAGACGAAGGGAAAGGATGAGAAACAGAGAAGCATCTATGATGAGAGAGAATCATTGATCAGCTGCCTCTTGCACACCTCACACTGGGGATTGTGCTCACAACTTGGGCAATTGGCCTGACTGGGAATCAAACAGTGACCTCCTGGTTCATAGGTCGACACTTAACCCCTGAGCCACCATAGCTGGGAAAAGGATAGGTACTTTCCATAATGCTCAAACATATCTCTGCAGATGCCTCCACTGAGAGGTATTAGAAATGATACTGATGGGGGACAGAAGTTGTGAGCCAGTTCTGCTGAGCGGTCTTTCAGCAGGTCTCTCCCTGTGGATCCTTCTCTTTCACCTTATTCTCAGTAACTCATTACTTCGTGCCTGCACCATAGTAACAGCCTCATAATTACTCTCTAAGCTTCTAGTCTTGCCCTGCTCAAATCTGTTTTTAAAATTTGTACTCAGGGCTATTGTTCAAACAAACCAACCAGTTGTGTCACCCTTCTTCTCCCCAGTACCACTCAAAAAATCAGGATTGTTTCACGTTGCCATTATGATAAAGTCCAAACTCTTTAATATGACCCTTTCCATCTCACCACTTGCCTCTGATCCTATCCACATGCTGGTCCTAAAGTCTGTAGCATACTCCTGACTGCCCAATCCAATACACACACCCTCCCCTCCTCATCTTTGCTTGGGTGGCCCCTTCTGCCAACATTCAGATATAAACAAAACATCACTTTCTTTGGAATATGTTTTTTCTCCTACAGTATGTACTCTCTAAGTTATGTGCTCCTATACTTGTCTGAAATTAATTTTATCCTCCCTCTAAATTGTAAGACATATGATGGAAGAGACTATGTTTGAAATATAGTAGACACTCAATAAATATTTATTAAAAATGAATGAGTGAGTGAATGAATGCATGAATCAAGAGATCAGTAACTTATGGGTCTCTAGTATATAGATAAGAGAGTCTCCTGATCAAAACTGCACATTCAACATTTCTTAGTTTTACCTCAATTTTGAAAATACACTTACTACAGATAAACTAAATTTTACTAAAAAGTTCTAAAAAGCTGATCTTTTTCACCTTCTTCAATGTGACACACTTTTTGTGTGTGTAGGAAATTTGAATTAGTCATGATTAAGGTTCCCCACCAGGTTCTACAAGGCATATGATGGCTCATTCTCCGCCCTGAAATCATGAACACTAATAAATGCACTTTCCCTCTGTAAATTCTGTAAATGCAGGTAATGCTTTCTGTGTTGTTTTCTTTCCTTGTGAAAAGTTTTTTTTTCAAAGGACTTTAAGATAGGTCTAGAGAAGAGCAACAAACCATTTGAAAAACCTTCAAAAGCATACCAGATGCATTTCTATATTTGTTAATTCTATTTTAATGGATTTAATGAATAGCCATTCATTTTGATAAGGTTAATCTTTCCTTTCATTACTATTTCATGTCACAAACTGCTTACCATAGGAATATTTATTTGATGGCATTTATTAGAGCACCTCCTTGTTCAGAATAAGGGTTCAGTAAATATTTGTTGGTGATTATAATTACAAGTCATGACAATTGTGACCTTTCTATAATTCCTCTTTAGGATTATATTTCAAAAGCACCTAGTGAGCCACATGGACAATCTAAAGGCATACTGAAACCAGCCAGTTCAAGAAACAGTTTTGAAGTACTTACCTTAAGAAAATACATTTTTGGCCATCTCATTTTACTTTTCCATAGCCTGCCAACCTAACCACTGATGTTACTGTAATAGAGCTAGATAATGTTTCTTTAGGTCCTCAACTAGATAGTATATATCCTAGGAAATTAATATGTAGTAATCATTCTTACATTGATAATTCTCTTGTAATGCCTTAGGGTAGAGAATACCATTTTCATGAGCAAGAAAACAAAAAAGTTGCCAATATGAGTACAAATATATTTACTATTTCTTAGCCTCCATGTGCTAATTCTAACTTTTTAAAAAGAAGGTAGGTTTTTAATTTATAGAGAAGTCTGCAGATATTTAAGTTATTGAGTATATTAACTTTAATAATTTAAGCCCAAATAAAAAGCGATTTTTTTAACTCTCTTGAAAGTCAGTGAGTACAGGCTTATGTTTATGACACAGAAAACTTTATACTGAAAATAATTTTTGTTTTTACTCTAGTCAATCTTTTCTTGCCCGTATATAAAAAAAATTACTTTAAAAAAAAGAAAGATAAAGCTAGCAAACTTAAAATGTATCTTACAGGCTCTCTGGAGTAATTAATTGGACATTTCATTCCCATTAATGTAATAATTTGCAAGATATTAACAAAAATAATTACTTCAGAACTGATGTAGTCTTGTCCCAGAAACCTATTTACTCCCATATTTCATAATCTTCAAAAATGTGTGTCTGGAGAAATGTAAGGAGTGAGAGGAATGCCAGACCTCATCTGTAGGCCCATGCTGATAAACCAATAACTTTCTTATCTAATAAATACTGTCTCTTAAAAAATATGCAAGTTGACTTGAAAACTGAAATGAGGTCAGTAGTTGCATTTCAACTTCTTACCAGTCTTCTCAAGTAATTTAAAGTATGAATAGTAAAGTAAATTGAGAATTTACAGACTATTACATTTCAGAGAGGAACCTGAGTTCTTTAATAGAAACACACAATCGTATGTTCACTCAACTCTCTCAAGTCACATGTCCTCAGGCAGCCCCTGAAACTTGGGTGCAGGCTGCGAATATCTAGCGCAAGGTGGGCAACCCCTCATATGTCACACACGACGAGAGGGATGAGCAGCTTTCACAGGCTATGAGAACCTCATCAAGAAGACCCGTGCTTGGCAAACTGCAGCACCTCCCTTTCTTCTCTAAAACCCAAAGGAGAAAGAGCAGCCTTTTCCAATGACTACTGAACCCTGCTGAATGCAGAAATATATGTCATTTCAATTATAATAATTATAGTTATTATTATAACAAAAACCCTAATATGCATGGACCTCCTACTATATGCCTAGCACTGTGTTGAGTGCTTTATATGCAGTAACTCATTTAATAGTCACTACAACTATCGCTGTTATTATTCCCATTTCACAGTTGAGAAAATGAAAGTCTAGGGAAATTAAATCACTTGCTTAGATTACTCACCAAGCTGGCAATTAATAGAGCGTGATTTTGAACTTGGGTTATCTAATTCTAGACTCTGCACTTTTAATTGATGCTTAACTAAATGTGTTGAGTGTAGACTATTGTGAAGCAAAACCAGCTTCTTGCCTCGATTTTAATAATCTAGACATTTTCCACAATAGAGAGATAAGAAAGGTAATTATAGCTGTAATATGTTATGTAAAAGGTAATTATACATAAACATATCACATCATACTAGTATTTTATTTGATAATAGAATGCTGACAAAAAACCAAACAACCTTTTCATGTCAGCATATTCAGGAAAGTGTAATGTGCATGTGCTTTCTTACATAAAAATGTACCAGTCATGAGGCTTTAGTGCCTAAATATCCCTGTGCAATAGGGTTTCATGTTTAAAAGTGAAGGGTTTGGTGATGGGCAGACCTACATTTGAGTCCCACTTCTGTCAATTAGGAAATGCATCATAATGAGAGAGGTTTTTTGTTTCTTTGTTTTCTTGTTAGCTTCACTAAGCATCTATTTTTCCATCTGTAAATAATATTAAAAATAGTGTCCATGCCCTAGCCAGTTTGGCTCAGTGGGAAGAGCATAGGCCTGTAGACTGAAGGGCCCTGGGTTGGGTTTTGGCCAAGGACATGGACCTCGGTTGCAGGCTTGATTCCTCGCCCTGCTTGTGGAGTGTGCAAAGGCAACCAATCAATGTGTCTCTCTCACATCAACATCTCTGTCTCTATCCCTCCCTTTTACTCTCCCTAAAACACAGAACAACACAAAGAGAAACAATGGAAAAGTATCCTCAGGTGAGGATTTAAAAAAAATAGTGTGCGCCACCTAGAGGTTCTATGGGTCAGTACCTAGCACATAGTAACTGCTCCATGAATAATTCTTTTAAAGAAAGTTAAATAGCAATAGTAATATCTATGGTCAGGAACAGCCTAAGGAAAATGCAGGTTTAGTACATGAGCTTTCAGAAGTAAGATGAAATATGTCCTTTAAGAAAATTCTACCTGAGGTGGTCCAGGATTCAAACGAATACCATTGCATCTCATGTGCTTTTGAGAGATAAAATAACATTCAACCTTAGCTTTTAAAGAGTTCATCTAAATAAGTGTGTGTTTTTCTATAAATCCTTAGAAGATTGAATTTTGAATGTCATATTCCATTTACTTGGATGCTGTATATGTGAGACTTAGCAAACTTACTGGCATACAGTTAGTCCTCAGAAAATTTTAGATGGTGTTACTAATAATAGCAGCTATTGATTGTTGTTTTTTTAAAATATATGTTTATTGATTTCAGAGATGAAGGAGAGGGAGAAAGCGATAGAAACATCAATGGTGAGAGAGACTCATTGATCGGCTGCCTCCTGCACACCTCACACTGGGGATCAAGCCTACAACCTCATAGCTGCCCTGACTGGGAATCGAACCGTGACCTCATGGTTCGTAGGTTGATGCTCAACCACTGAGCCGCGCCAGCAGGGCTGCCGGATGTTTTTGTTACCTTGCCCTGCCTCTATTTTCTTTGCTGCCTTCAGGTAGTACAATGAGAACCACACAATTGCCAGGGAAATAAGTCCTTGCACCTGGCAAGATTGTAGAATCAATTTCAGGAACAGACAGTTTTATTTTATTTTTCACAATTTAGAAACCAGACTCATATCGAACTGCAGAAAAAAGCACTTTTCAGGTTTCCACAAGGGTGAGAGAAAAGAGTGATTGATCCCACTTACTGGAGTTGACTTTCTCAGGGGGAGAGATGTGTTTCTTTTAACACTGACTACAAAACTTCTTTCAGTAATGTAGAACAGCATAGCTGCACAGGCCTCAGGACTAGCAAGCAAAACAGAGGTTCTCTTTCCCCAGGGAGGTTCATCTCCTGATGAATGAAGTTTAACTCAGCTGGGGGTAGGAGGGTGGTAACTGTATAGTCATGCACTGCTTAATACAGCAACCGAAAGAAGCTACTGAGCACCTGCGATGAGGCCGATGCAATTGAGATATGTGCAAGTACAAAATATACACTAACTTGCAAAGACTTGAAAAACAAAATTTAATGTGATGGGAAGCTTCCTAAGACTCTCCATATTGTGCTTTACTAACATTTATACTGTATGTGTATGTGTATATTAATATATTTTATTGATTTTTTACAGAGAGGAAGGGAGAGGGATAGAGAGTTAGAAACATCGATGAGAGAGAAATACCGATCAGCTGCCTCTTGCACACCTCCTACTGGGGATGTGCCCACAACCAAAGTACGTGGCCTTGACTGGAATCGAACCCGGGACCTTTCAATCCGCAGGCCAATGCTCTATCCACTGAGCCAAGCCGGTCAGGATATATATATATATATATATATATTTTTTTAATTTTTTTAAAAATATTTTTTATTGATTTCAGAAAGGGAGAGAGAGAGAGAGAAGAGAGAGAGGCGGGGGAAGAGAAACATCAAGGATGAGACAGAATAATTGATCTGCTGCCTTCTAGAAGCCCCCCACTGGGGACAGAGTCTGCAACCCAGGCATTTGCTTTTGACTGGAATCGAACCCGGGACCCCTCCGTCCATAGGCCAAGGATCCACCCACTGAGCCAAACTGACTGGGGCAATATTGCATATTTTTAATGAAGATATGAGTAAATTACCCGATCCCAAAGATTGAAGTCACTGCAACTCTCTAGATAATAAGCATAGTTAATAGTTAATGTATGCTTCCTGTGTGCCAGGCACTGTGAAAAGCATGTTTCATTCATTCTTTCATTCACTTTTGCCCTATAAAAGATGAGTGGATTAAACGCTGTGGTATATTTATACCATGGAATGCTATACAGCCATGGAATACTATAAAAGAAGGAATTCTTACCATTTGAGACAGCATGGAGGGACCTAGAGAACATTAAGCTAAGCAAAATAAGCCAGTCAGAGCAAGACAAGTATTGCATTATCTCACATATCTGTGAATCTAATGAACAAAATAAACTGACAAACAAAATAGGTACAAAGAGATGGAAGCATGGAACAGACTCATGAATCTCAGAGGGAAGGTAGGAGGGGGGCAGGGGAAGATATTAACCAAAGAATTAATGTGCAAATATGCATAACCCATGGACACAGACAATAGTGCAGTGAAGCCTGTGGTGGGGCAGGAGCTGGGTGGAGAGGGTCAATGGGGGAAAAAGCGGCATCTATAACACTTTCAACAGTAAAGATAAACTTTAAAAAAATATGTTTTTACTGATTTTAGAGCGGGAAGAAGGGAGAAGGACAGAGTAACAGAAATATCAATGAGAGAGAAGCATTGATTGGCTGCTCCTGCATCCTTCCTAATGGGGATCAAACCTGCAAATTGCTCTAGCCGGTCTGGCTCAGTGGATAGAGTGTCAGCCTGCAGACTGAAGACAAGGGCAAGTACCGGGGTTGTGGCCTTGATCCCCAGTAGGGGATGTGCAGGAGGAAGCCAATCAATGATTCTCTCTCATCATTGATGTTTCTATCTCTTTCTCCCTCTCCCTTCCTCTCTGAAATCAATAAAGAAATATATTTAAAAAAAAAAAAAACTTGAAACCTGGGCATGTGCCCCGGCCAGGGATCTAACTGGTGACCTTTTGTTTCATGGGTCAACACTCAACCACTGAGCCGCACCAGCTGGGCATCAATACAGATATTTTCGTTAAAGTTATTCTATTAATTCCATTTTACAGATGAGTGAGCTGAGCCTTAAAGGATTTAAGTAACTTGCTTAAGATTATGCAGCTGAAGCCTGGTTATGTCAAAATTTATTTGACTTCATAGAAACCACTAATACTTCCACAACCTCTCAAGGAGTCATTTATTAATAAGCACTGAATTATACCATATACACAAAAATTAAACAGAATGGTTCTTAAAATCCCTCTAGATCTCGGTGGGGTAAGAGGCCATCTTCTTCAGATAAAATGTTCTTCTGAAGCTGTTTCCCAGAAAACGCAGTCAAGTTGAGAACAAAGGGAAACGTTTCCTTCTGTTCAACAACTTGGGTAGGTACTTAGAATCCAATTATACTTGATTTATTGTTAAATCGCTTATGCCAGTAACTGAGCCTATTAGAAGAAAAGATTAACCCCCAAGTATTGAAGGATATAGCACTGAGTTGCAAAATACATTTTGCCTTATATTTTTATTTCAGAAACGATTTGCATTTGTATGCTAGAAGGGCAGCTTTCTTTTTGCAAAATATTCAGAGCCATCATCATGTGGATACTTATTCCATTTTATATTAGGGTGCTGATTAGGGAGGCAATCAATACCTTTTAATCTACTTTTTAATCAGCGGATGCTGGGAGATAAATCCCCATGTGATACTTGAACTCTATCCTCAGTTTAAAAGTACTAAAAATTGGATATTGTCTGATAACAGAATAACCAGTATTATATGTCTGAAATAGTGGTGTTAAATTGACAGTAGCCCATTAGAACAGGAAAGGAGGGAAAACAACAGCACTACTAATCCAACACTACTACAAAACAGGCCAGAAATTGTTAAGTAGGTCAGAGAATTATGTTCTCAGCTCCTTTCTCCTGGGGATAAATGAAATAGTTCGAATATTTCATTTCATTTCTCTGTACACACGTTCCCTGAAGGGAGAGAGCTCAGTAGCGATTCCCATTCAGCATGAGACGAAATGGAAGCAGAAATGAGTGCGCTGGCTTGGCCCAGTCCGGTGGTTTACAGTAGCTGTTGAAGCTCTCAAACTCGCCTCCAAGGGAACATGTGGGAACCTTGTGGATATGGCGCTATCTAGAAAGCTTCCAAGGAAGAGAACTCGGAATCCACAGGGATTTGGCAGAAACTGGTTTTGAGACTGTGTATTTTAACCAGGTTTTCACAAGTTGCCATGGTGCTTACACAAAGCAATGGCAAGGGTGATACTTTAGTTAGTCAGCAGTTCTGAATGAAGTGTGATGACAGATATCATTTATCTGCCCTGGGAAATGTCCTGACTGAGGCACAGGGAAAGCAAATCAACGATGTAGGACTTCCGCCAATGAAGTGGACAGAAGAAATTGAAGCTCAGACTCTAAACAATTTGTCAAGACGCCCTCTAAATGAAAATATGTCAACCTAAGCAAAGAGGAGGAACTTTGTACAAAATATTCAAGAATTTTAGCTTACTTAAACATAATATGTGCAGGCTTTCCCATCATCCAAATATTTTTATAAAAGAAAACCTTTAATTGAAAGAAAATTTTATATCCTCTCATCTGATGCCAATTATTCTCTGTCACTGGAATTTTCCTCTGGTTTCCCTACCCTGCAATCAGGTGCTCAACTCTGTACCTCCTCACAGGACTCCAAGCCCACCTCTACATGATTCTCTTCGGTAATTTTAGTTACTCTTATGTCATCTTAAAAACTCATCTATATTGTAAAATGTGTGATATAATGATGCAGGCCAATATCTATTGAATCCTTGCTGACAACTTGACACTATGCTAAATGTTTTACATTCCATCTCACTTCATCCTTACAATAACCTACTGAAGTAGGCACATTTATTCCCCCCATCTTACATACCTAGAAGAGCAAGAAACTTACCCAAGTTCTCACGGAGTCCTGTCTTTAGACAATTAGATTGGAAAAGGATTGACTGCCAGGCTAAGAAACACATTTCCATATTTTTATTCATCCAACAGATATTGGCTAAGTGTCTACCACACCCCAGTCTCTGAATGAGGAGCTAAGACCACATAAGTAAGTACATTGTAATCCCTACCTCCAAAGTGTTCCCAGTCTAATGGAGAATGTGGCCAGGCAAACAAATAACGGCAAAGACTCTATCAAGTGACCCACAATATAAAGCACAAAGCAGATATGACAGCCACAGAGGAGGAAGGGATTGTCTCAGAAAAGGATTAGCAGGGGGTGCCTGGGCTGGCTGGTGAGATGATTAAGCAAGAAGGAGAATGACAGGTACAAACGCCAAAGACAGAAGAGAACATAACATGTTCACTAGGGAGGCTGGGTCAGGGTGCTAGGGAGAAGGAGGGGTCAGATCACGAAGACCCTGGCAAAACCAAGCTGAAAAATAAGGACATGGCGACAGATCGTTAAGCAATTGCGAACTACTAATTGGAAGCATGGTGACAGGAGTGGCAATATTCAGAATGAAAGCCAGATTATTCTCTCTCTCTTCTCCCTTCTCTCTTCTTCTCTCTCCCCTGTCCCCTCTCCATTCTCTCCTGTCCCCTCTCCCCTGTCCCCTCTTCTTCTCTCTTCCCTCTTCCCTCTTCTCTCTTCTTCTCTCTTCTCTCTCTTCTCTCTCTTCGTCTTTTTTCTTAAATTCTTGCCTGGCTTGCCTCCTGCCTTCCTTGTTACCCTGCCTCTTTACTCCCTTGCTTACATTACTTGCTATTCTGTCTTCCAACTACTTCAAGATTTCAGCCCTTCAGCCCTAGCCAGTTTTGCTCGATGGCTAGAGCATCAGCCTGCGGACTGAAGAGTCCCAGGTTCGATTCTGGTCAAGGGCACATGCCCAGGTTGCAGGCTCGATCCCCAGTGGGGGCATACAGGAGGCAGCCAATCAATGGTTCTCTCTCATCATTGATGTTTCTCTCTCTCTCTTCCTCTTCCTTCCTCTCTGAAATCAATAAAAAAATATATTTTAAAAAAGGTTTCACCAGTTTGTTCTATTTAGGACTTGTTATTTTCATTTACTGTCATTCACAAACACTGAGGGCTGAAGTTGTCTGTGTGGTAGAGAGTGAAGGGAACGAAGATAAATAAGAATCAGCCCCTGCCTTTCTAGTAAACATTTGGGAGTCACTCATTTTCTATTTGAAAAGTAGGTATCGGATGAATCATTTAACATTTTCTCTCTTAAACATCAAATTATTTTTTAATATATTTTTATTGATTTCAGAAAGGAAGGGAGAGGGAGAGAGAGATAGAAACATCAATGATGAGCGGCAATCACTGATTCCCTCCTGCACATCCCTTATTGGGGATGGAACCAGCAACTCAGGCAGGTGCCCCAACTGAGAATCGATCTGTGATCTCCTTGTTCACCAGTTGATGCTCAACCACTGAGCCACGCTGCTGGGCGAACAACAAATTCAATGCATGTGACTCCCAATTGATTTTTAAATATTTGTGCAATGTGGGTCATAATAGGAGAAAGAGTTCTTATGAAAATTGAACACACACACCTATCATATACATAAAAATTCCATCAGTACTGGAATGTGGGTGCTTCGAAAAAAAATGTAGGTTGTATCTTAATCTAAAGTGTAGTTTGTCTAGTAAAATTTCAGCCCCATCGATTCCTGCAGAGCAGGAGGGAAGGGAAAGAAATTATCCTCTTGGAGGCAAAGAGGCCTTTCCACACCTAGAAAATTACATCCCACGGACAGAAACCTACCAGCTGACCCTGACCATGCAGATCACCAGCTTCGTCCACCTGGGGCTACAGATTGTGCGTGGGAAGATTTCTCGGCTGTCAGATAAAGCCAGGAGTACATTTTATGCACCCAGCTCAAAAGATGTTTGCCTGCCCACTCATTTTTGTACAATTTCTGAAGGCTTGTACAGAATTCTTTTTAAAAGCCATGTCTTGTTCGATGACTGCTGCTTAAAGTTTTCTGAAACTTTTTTGAAATGTATTAATATTTACAATTAGAGTGCCTGAAATTCAAAGGCATTAGTAATAATACCAGCTTCACAATTCATTTTTGTCCAACTTTGCCTTTAGAGAGAACAAAACAGCCCACACATGACCTAAGAACTCTTTACTCATTAAAGTAATAAAACAACATATTTGTCAATTTTAAGTCTATAAACATGGTTTTCATTTGATTCATAATTACTTCTCTAATCTTACTCATCCATCAAAGCACTTATTCCCATACATTAGCCCTCACACTCTGCACATAATTTACCCAGAAACACATTTAAATGAGGTTCCTAATGATAATCTGTTTTAGATTTTCTTGTGTAGATTTAAAATGAAGTCAATTTCAAAGTTCGTTGAAAACATAGATGAGCTATGTTAGACAGATAGCAAATGTACTGCGGATGTTACTGGTTACCATTTTCATTGATCCTCTTGCAATTGATGCCATCTCTTCCTGATGTAAAAGGAAAACACGATTATGACAGAATTGGGGGAAGATAAAATTAAGTGTGATATGAACAGGCCACAAAACCCTGAAGACACAGATCAGATGAAGACAAATGAGTTATCCTACTCATCTACACACATAATTTTATCCCTGCTCCCTCTTTACTGAAATTTTCATCTTCATCTAATTGTATAGCTTTTTCTAAAATCTTTATGCTTCACTAGGCAGATATTTAATTGCTTCTAACATCACATAGTCATCAAAAACTTCTAGGCAGTGGAAACAGAATTGAAATTGACCTACAACTAAATAGTATCTCTGCCATTTACTTGCCAGGTGGTCTAGAGCATCTTAACTAATAAAAGCGTAATATTAAAATTAA